>CM053783.1:256085775-256358275 GCA_028749045.1 Cupressus sempervirens
CAACTATCACATAATAAGATAGAGACAAACCCTTTCAAATCAAGAGTTCACCTTAAATTTATTAGACTTTCATTAGAAAAATTTATATTGCTTGAGGACAAGAAAATTTGAGAAGGGTGGACTGCCATGAGCTCAAATTAATTTATAAACATTTTTATTAAGTACATATATAATGTCTTATCCTTAGAAATATTTCAATTATAATGATATGTAATCTCATTTCAATAAAAAGATAAGACTAATATAAATTAAATATATTACTAATATTCAAATTTAAACAATATTATAAATAATTCTAATCATCTATCTAAACTAAATATGTATAAATGGTAATAATAATATATTTCCTTTGATAAATATCCATATTCATTATAATATTAAGCAATATGATGATTACATTTTATAAATAATAAAATGCTTGGCAATATAATAATTAGTGAGTCATGGGTCCAATAATCATGACTCATGGCTATAAGATGGGAAAAAAAATAAAGGAAGGAGAAATATATCTTAGGGTGACACCATTGGATAGTACGAGATATGAAGGATTCTACTCACATGTGACACCCAAGAACCTATAATAAAAATACATTTGTGTGCAACTATGAGTGCATGAATGTGTGATGTGACAACTACAAGATCATATTGCATAAATGAAATTGGAAGGAACACTAAGGAGTATGTACATCATTCAACATCCACAATTCCCTCATAAATAGAAAACAAGTTAAGGACCCGCGAGTGGATGAATAGATATGATGCGGCAAGACTCATCAATTTGTAGAACAATTATGACAAGGAGGAGAAGTATTCCACACTACATACCACATGGAATGATCTATGAGAACAATCAATGAGAGTGATTAGACCTCTAACAAGGGAAGCAAAAGTAAGCACAACCACAAATGACAAATAAAAATACTCGATCACGGTAAACATTAATGTTGACATTCCAGTCATGTTTTTTATTGGTGAGATACACTTATTCAGATTATGAGTTTAAATTGAGCATATTGTATAGTTAACAGTTTTATCCAAGCCTTTCAATTGCAACCAAGTCCTATAGTTGCTACCGAGTTCTATGGAAAATTTTTAGTTGGAACCAAGTAGTTACTAGAGAATTGAAGATTAGTAGCATAAACCAAGCATTATAATGTATCTCAAGTTTACCAGTGTAAATTGAGCTATGCAGTGTTTACCAAGCTCATAGTTGATGTGATGTGAGTCTAGTGTTGACCAAGCTACTCAGTGTTAACCAAGAGACTAGTTTATACCAAGCTCGAGGTGATAGTGTTTACTAAGCTATACAGTGTGAACTAAGTGATTTAGTTTATATGCAAAGTTTTATAGTATTTACCAAGTCACTAGTGCAGACTACATTTAAGACTACTTGGAAGTAATTAGTATGGACCAAGCTTCTATGTCTACTAAGTGCATGACAATGTTGAGTAGTGATAGTAGATGTTGAGTATCAGAACCTCACCGAGTTAGTCTTTAGAGGCCGAGTTTCTACACTTGGTTGACTTTGTAATATTTTGGGTAAACTTTTATTGTGGTCAACTTTGTAATTATGTAATTGGATATATATATATATATATATATATATATATATATATATATATATATATATATATATATATATATATATATATATATATATATATATATATATATATATATATATAATGTATTGTATCACATCCAATGAATGTATGGAATTGAAAAAGAATTAATACAATCATCAGAGAAGAGTAGAAGATAAAATTACAAAGGCTACAATAGTGTAAGGAGCAGCAAAGATTCATCTATCACAACAAGGTGATTTGTACACTTAGAGGAATCTCATTCAACAAACCAAGTTGCAGATCAGAGATTAGTTACTATTTTATCCTAATAGGTGGATTAGTCAAATCCTTTAACAAGGTAGACCTAATAGTCTTATGTAAAATTCTTTACCAAGTGCATACTTTATTGTATGTTTCTAAATCCTTTCACAAGGTGGACCTAGCAGTCCTTATTGCTCCTAATAGGGTAGATTGTCAAAAGTGACCAATGTAAGCCTTAACAGGCCAACTTTATACTATAGTACTAAACCTTGTGGGTATCATTCGCACCCCAATTTTACTTTCTATTTGGAAGGTTTCTAGGTCACCAAATCTATGTATCATGATGTTATTTATGCTTTCATGTTTTCTAAGTTTCCTGTGCATGAAGTTAGATTAGAATTCATATAAAGGATTAAATTCTATTTGGGATAAAAGTTTTAGAAGTTATTGATTCTCACCTCCCCTCTCAGTAACTTAGCTTCTCATAATATTTCCAACAATTGGTATCACAACATTGTGGTTCTGAGAGAAGAGTTTAACAACTTGAGCAAAGGTCAAAGGCCATAGAGATATTTGGACATGACAAGGCTATTGACAATGAGAATCTACATTTGGAAAAAACTATTGCCCAACACAAGAAAGAAAGAAGCAACTCTCTCAATCCATGAAAAGAAGGAATGATCTTGTAATTAAAATGAATGATCATCTCTACATTGAAGAAAGAATTAAAGACCTTCTTTCAAGTAGCCCAAATGAAGCCAATGAAGTAATCAAGAAACTCCTAGAAAAGAATGGTTCACTGGAAGAAGAAGTAAGGAAAACAAGATAAGAGAAGAGATAGAAGGAAAGAAAAAGCCTCTAGCACCTATCCCTTCAACAAGTTGACTTCATTGATCAGTTCACTAATGCAAATGAAGAAATAGTGAACTTTTGATTAGAGAATGAAAGATTGCAGAATGATCTAAACATTGAAAGGAAAACTAATGAAAGAATGTTGAAATCCCAAGTAGACATGAATCAATTAAATGTACAAAGTCACTTCAAGGAAAAAGGAAAAGTAGGAATTGGATATAAAAAAGAAGGAGAATCATCCAAGAAAAATGCTTAAAGAAACAAGAAACCTCCTTGCAGTCACTATTGTATGATAGGTAATACTTCAAACAAATGTTGGAGCAATGGGAAAGAAAAACTCAATGGAAAATCCTACAATTGTAATTAGCATGGTCATAGAGAAAATGAATGCAAAGAGAAACCAAAATTTGAAGGCAAACGTCACAAATGTAAGAAGCATGTGCACAAATCAATAGAATGCAAAACTAAGATATCAAATCTAATGGAATAAATAGTGAAAGCTATATTTGGTTGGGACTATAACACTTGGTGTAGATGTCATTACTATGGAGAATTTGGACACATTGATATGAACTATGTAAAACATCACATGAGGAAAAGAGATACCACCAAAAGATATTTCATCTATAATAAACTTGGTCATCTTGCCAAGAACTACATGAATACTGAAAGAATTAAAGATGAAAAGAAGGAAAAAACTAATAACATTAGAAAAAAGATGAGACAAAAATGGGTTCCAAAGTCTACCAAGAATGCAAATCCAAGAGATTATGATCAAGTCACTCAAGAATTGAGTGACTCCACCATTTCTACTTAATCTCTTAAATGAGTGCTAGAATTGCAATACTAAATGAGACATCAAATATCAATTCTAGTCAGCAAGATGAAAGATACAAACTAGCATTCAAGATGGAAAAGGGATCACCATGTAACAAATGAAAGTTATCACCAAGAAAGCTCAGATTACTATCTCACTAAAAAAGGATGGGTTATAGACTCTATTGAGCAAGGTTAGGAGTAATTAAGATGTGTATGGTTACCAAGTCATGAAGACTTCACCAAGTGTTCAATAAAAGGAAGTGGATTATAGTCTATCAATTTGACCTATCTTTCATACCAGGCATTTATGGAAATTTTTGATAAAAGGAATGAAATATAAGTAATTTTCACTGTGAATTTTTGAGAATAAAATTGTGCAGAGTGATCTTCAAGAGCATTCAAGTTATTTGAGAAAATTGTCACCAAAAGTTTTGCAAATTCTCTCAAACCCTATCAAGTGAAGATGGTAGCAACCAAAAAAAAGGAAAAGTGAGGGTCACACATGCTTGTTTGTGGTGTATAATGGAAGGCACTAGACTTCAAGCTCACCCCTACAATCATTTAAACCCTAGACATGAATGGAGCATAATCTCAAATCCATTCCAAGGTACTATTAATCAATGGCATTCATTCTCATGTTAAATATGTGATTCAAGAAATTGGAACACTAGAAATAGATGAAACCCTAGAAAGGTTATGTGTGAATGTCATTTTGAAACCCAAACATCAATATCTCAAGTCTAAAGGGTTAACCCATATTCCTCACATGCCCTGTGAATTCCAAGTGAAATGGATTAGGTTTATTCTCAGATGCACAACAAACTACTATGGTTGGAGAAACTAATTTTGATCATGAAGAAGATGATTCATAGGATCATAGGTCTCCCCATTCTAGCAAAAGCTAAGATGAGCAAAACCCTAGGTCAGGCCAAACTAGAGAAGAAAACCCTAGTACAATGGGAAATAAGAGGTATGAAAATAAGCAACATAACTAATATAGAATTGACGTTTGGCATCCATATCATTGCACACAAGATCTATAGTTCAAGTAGGTTGAATGGTGTGCCATGCGAGGTAGTAGACTTGGCATACAAGATAGTCAAGAACAACCTTTTGTTTGACCTTGCAAGGCTAGTCTTGAAACAATTCAACAAAAACATGAAGAGCATCAGTACATCAAATAATAAATTATGTAAGTTTGGCTCTCTATTGACATGTTTATTCTTTTATGTTCAAAAATTCTTTCCATCAAAAGGCCCTATTGAATGGAGAAAAGATATGCCTATACTCTATCAATTTAATGAGAACATTGCTAAGATGGGTAAAAATTATAATAGTATTATGGATAATTATTTTTATGCATTCAAGGAGAAAATGATTAATAGATTCCGAATCCCCAAGAAACTAGTTGACGATTACAAGGATGATACAAGGATGATATATGTTTTGTGGTAGATAGTGATAAAGTATGCATTCAGGTAGGTAGGCCCAGAATTGCATGGGTGAAACATCTTGGATATGAGTTTAATATTGACTAAATGAAAGATATTATTGAGGCATTGATTACTGAACCAATTGATCCGAAGGTAGCCTATTTTGGCACATATGATGAAGCCAAGGTTAGGATAGAATTGGAAATAAAAATCCCTCATGTGATTAGCAAAGGCAAGAAAAGGATTGCCAAGTTAGAAAAAAATTCAACTCTTTTGTTAACTAAGGGAAAAGGTGAGGATGAGGAAAAATTAGAGGAAGAAGAACCACTAAAGAAAAAGGGAAAGGTAATCATTACCAAGCCTACTAAGCCATCCACTACAGTGTTTACTAGGAGATCCTCTTGGAAGAAATTAGATAAGGAAGGAGAAGACATAATATTTAGGAAACCTCCATGCACCTTCTAGAATAGATTAAAGGATTTGCAGTTAAGGGCCAACATAACCAACTTCAAGGAATTAAAGTATGAGATTAGGATTGAAGCAGAATAGAAGTAGATTGAAGATCTAGTGATGGATAAAATGGGTAAGTGGAAATAATCACCTGATCAGCTTACACTTTGAATTCCTAGTGTTTTGATGGATAAGATCAAGCCAATATGGGAATTTATAAAGAAAACTACTAAAGTAATATATGATATAACCTTGAGGAAACTTATGCCAAGCCTAACTAATAAGGAGGTGAAGCAATCCATGAAGAATAATGAAGAAAAACTAATCTTTAAATTGAACACTTGCATTTTATTGATGAAAGACATAGAGCATGTTGGGAAGAATGCAACAAATACATGGAAGAATCTATATCTTCTTCATAAACTAACTGATTTTCTAGTTAGCATAAGTGACAAAGATGAAGATGATGATCAAGAAATGGATGAAGAAAAAGATGATGAAGAGGTAACACATTTTTATAATGAAGATGATGAAGAGGAATAGGAGCACAAGGCTACCAAGGAAGAAACTCAAGATACAAAGGAAACCAACTGATGCAGGAACATCCAAAGGTATAACGGCAATCCTATGTCACCCAAAAAATGTACTTAGACTTAGTTTCTATTTCATGTCTTTACATTTTTGGATACCCATTTGGCTCAAATAAAGGTTCCAACTCTCATAATTCAACTATCAGTGCATTTGAAAATGCTGAAAAAAATAGGAGCATGTATTTGGGCCATCATTTCAATAAACTAGAAGGTGTGAATTGGCCAGATGAATGTAATCATGATTTAGAGCATTCCAGAAAAAGAATCAGGTCAATAGGCCCCACGGTTTGAAATTTATTGCAATTTTTTGGATTTTGGAGACCTCCTAAGAATGCTTCAAAGTCAGGTTTGGGGCATTAAATGACCTCAAAAAGGGTCAAAAAATGGGGGATGAGTGAAGCTGGTCCATAGGGCTATAGAGCGCTTCGAGAGCTTTTCAAAAATGTAAACGGTTCGTCAATTAGAGCTACAGTTCAAAAGTTATGCCTCCCGAAAGTTCGGCTACCGTTTCTGGATTCTTCTAGATTTGCACCGACTTCTAACACAGCTTCTGGAACCTTCTATTTTGTCGGTGGATGCCTACTAGCACTTTCTAGAATGTACTCCTAGTCCTTAACCCTTCGATGTCTATTTAAGGAGATTTCTGGCATTGTAAAAGGCAGTTCGGATTGGAGCTTGAGAGGAGGTGCTAAAAGGAGAAATATTCTCCAAATTTATGCTATTGTAAGCCCATAGGGCATGTTTTGAAGTTTATTTTCTCTGCATTGTTTGTAACAGCTTATTTTCTCAGTTAATATAATTTCCCTTTTCTATTGTGTCCATTCTGATCTTGGGTCGTGTCCCCATCACCAACCCAATTAAGATTTTTCTAGCGATTATAGCCTTGCTTCCTCACCCTCTAAGAAAAATAGTAATAGCATCAAGAATAGAGACAACCTCTATCGGATTATTTGTGTCTAGCACTACAAGAATAAGCATCCAATCAATCTTTGCACCAATACAGCTCAGTACATCATTTTCTCAAGTACCAATTCCTTCATCTATTGAGCTATAGACTCTTCCATCTTCAATAATTTTGAATATAACAATTTTGGATACATCAATATTATCTTTAATGGGTACTACTACTAATTTTTCTATAATAAGTGCAATATCAATTTTTGTAGCAAGCCCCACTATTTCTACTATTGTTTCCATTCCAATTAAACAAGCAATAAGTGCAAGGAAAGTTGAGACCAAGCCTCAACCAAGCACAAAATTTTTGGGCAAAGGTAAAGAAAAGGACGAGGACATTGATCTTGATGAAGAAATTGTGATTCCTAACTGGGATATCTCAAAACTCAATCTTGACCAAATGCAAACCTCCAAAGATTTACTCCAAAAGAAAGTCAAACAATAGGGGTTGAGAGAGAAAAGAGATAAAGAATTAAAAATCATTGAGGATACCAAGAATATTTTGGTAGAGGCTATAGGTATAGAGATTGATTCTTCTCAGCTAGTTTTGTTTCAGTTGGAAGAAGCAATCCAAAAGTATAATAAAGATATCGATGGACAAGATAAATTATTACAAAAAGCAAAGAAAAAGTTTGAAAATAAAGTGTTAGAGCACATTTCTCAACAAATTTCCATTTACCAAGTAGAATTATCTACTATTTTGAGTTTTCTTGGAACTTCTTTTATAAATTTAATTTTACTTTTTGGTAAATTATGTGACATTCCAAGCTTTACAAAGGAAATAAGAGAAAAAATTTCTAAGATTGATGAAGATCTAAAGGAGAGTGCTCAACAATTATAGCTTAACTCAAGTTCAAGCTCTACTGATTTGTAAAGGATCAATTTTTTGATAGACATGAAAGCATAATTTCTTAAAGAAGAAGCTAGAATTAGATCTACATTGGTAGATATTCAAAATATGATACTCCTTAACATGGATGCATTGAAAAAACATATCTCTTATTCAATAACTCTCATCCATGATAATAATTTCTCTATTGTGGACCATATTATTGAGCTTTTAGTAGAAGTGTAGGTGGCATTGCACACATGCAAGGTCTTGCAAGAGAACTTGGACAAGACTTTGGCAATCATACTAAAGGTAAATTAAGATTTCTTGTCTTATTTTGGAATTTCTATGTGAATACATATCATATAACTCTTTGGCATTAATGTGAAAAAGGGGGAGTAGTTATAAGGAGATAAAAAGGCAGAGAACATATAAGATGATATAAAAAGGAGAAACATGTAAAAAAATAGGGGGAGAAAATTATAAGAATGTGTAAAGAAATATTGTATTTATAGTATACTTTATATTATCTTTGAAGGAAGCATTACCATGTACATAAATGTATCCTTTGCAAAAACAATTTTGAGAAATGTCAAAAATAGTATACTCTATTGAGTTAGAGATATGAGGTGATGGATAATTTAGTTTAGATTGATAAGTTTTTTGTCACTAATACCAAAGGTGGAGATTGTTGACATTCTAGTCATGTTTGTTATTAGACATACAATTATTCAAATTGTGAGTTCAAGCGAAGTATATTGTATAGTTAACAATGTTAACCAAGAATTTTAGTTGCTACCAAGTCCTATAGCTACTACTGAGTTCTATGGACAAATTTTAGTTTGAACTAAGTAGTTACTATAGAATTGAAGATTAACAATGTAAACCAAGCATTACACTGTATGTCGAGTTTACTAGTGTAAACCAAGCGATGCAGTGTTTAGCAAGTTCATAGTTTATGTGATGTGAGTCTAGTGTTGATTGAGCTACTGAGTATTAACCAAGAGAGTTAGTTTATACCGAGCTCAAGGTGACAGTGTTTACTAAGCTATACAATGTGAAGCAATTAGTTCAGTTCATATGCTGAGTTTCATACTATTTTCTAAGTCACCAATGTAGACTAAGTTCAAGACTAGTTGGAAGTGTTCAATATGGACCGAGCTTCTATGGCTTCTAAGTGCATGACGATGTTGAGTAGTGATAGTAGATGTTGAGTATCAGAACCTCACTGAGTCAATCTTCAGAGCTTGAGTTTCTACACTTTTGTCAACTTTGTAATATTTTGTGCAAACTTTTAGTGTGGCTAAATCTGTAATTATGTAATTAGATTGATATATATGTAATGTATTGTATCACATCCAATGAATGTATGGAATCAAAAAGAAAGTAATGTAATCATTAAAGAAGAGTAGAAGAGTGAATTACAAAGGCTACAATAGTATAAGGAGTAGTAAAGATTCATCTATTAGAGAAAGGTGATTTGTACACTTAGAGGAAGCTCATTCAGCAAACCAAGATGTAGATCAAAGATCAGTTACTATTTCATCCTAACCAATGGATCTGTCAAATCCTTTAACAAGGTAGACCTAATAGATTTATGTAAATCTCTTTACCAAGTGCATACTTTATTGCATGTATGTAAATCCTTTCACAAGGTGGACCTAGTAGTTCTTATTGCTCCTAATAGGGAAAATCATCAGAAGTGATCAATGTAAGCCTTAATAGGCCAACTTTATACTATAGTACTAAAGCATGAGGGTATCATCCCCACCCTAGTTTTACTTTCTATTTGGAAGTTTTTTGGTTCAACAAATCTATGTGTCATAGTGTTATGTATGCTATCATGTTTTCTAAGTTTCTCATGCATGAGATTAGAGTTCATATAATGGATTAATTTCTAATTGAGATAAAAGTTTTAGAAGTTACTGATTCACCCCTCCCCTCTCAATAACTTAGGTTGTGATAATATTTCCAAAAATTAAGGCACTTATATTATAAATAGTTATAAGAACAATCATATCAAGAAAGGGATCCTGATCTAGTATTAAGGTATTGGGTCCCAAATAAGTTATGTCAAGAATTTACACATATAAATATATTAGAATTTATAACTATGCATTGAGCATTCATTTTTCATTTCTTTATTTAAATGAGAGAGTGAGCACACATAAAAGCTCTGTTTGCATGTGATGTTTATATATATAGAATATGGAATCAATAACCAAAAGTAATAAAAGATTGATATTATTATTTTTTGAATCCAAGCTATGCCTGGTGGAGGGTGTTTATTTTAAATGTCATAATATGATCCATGTATAAACTTGTTGGAGGACATTTCCAATGAATGTCATATTATGATCCAATTGAACTTGGTGGAGAATAATCCAAGTACAACTTGGGCAAGGACATCTCGCATGGATGTCATTATATGATCCATGTTGTCTTGGTGTTGGGCATCTTGCATGGTTATCATTATATGATCCAAATTGTCTTAGTGGAGGGCATTCTAAGATGAATGTCATATATGATGGGCTATACTAATGGAGAATATTTATTGTATATGATATAATGAAATAACTTATACAATAGAAGAAATAATATGAAATATTATATAAATACTTGATAATAACTAAGAGTAATAGGGCACTTACCTCCAAATATCTCTAATGAGAACACACTTCACAATATAACATCAAAATAATACTAACAACCTCCTATATATACCTAATTATTCTTAGGTTGAATAGACACAACCCTACATTAGACCTAGGTCAACCTACCTACCTAAATAATAATATAATAATGATAACATGACCTAAGCCACAAGTTGGCTATTCATAACCCTATATGCACCAATATTAATGACATAGCCTACCCCCTCTCTTGAAAGAAGCATTGTTCTCCATGCTAACCAAGTGTGGATTCTTTTGAATGAACTCCTCATCCTCCCACGTGGCCTCTTCAACTGGTAAGTTCTTCCATTGGATGAGATACTATGTTAGGGTTATAATCCTCAAATTCTTTGTACATGTTTAAAGAACACACTCTAGTTCCAAAATTATTCTTCCTTCTTGAACAAGTTCTAATAGTACTATTTGAGTAGGAATATTTTGTTCAATTACCTTCTTCAAACAAGAAACATGAAAAAATGGATGTATCTTTGTTGTTGGTGGAAACTCAATCTTGTAGGTAACACTACCTCTCTTTTGCAAGATTTGGTATGCTTGATAATATCTTGGAGGCAACTTATTATTCTTTTTTTGTTGCTTCATTGAGATTTTTTTATAAGGTTGGAATCTCAAGAAGACGCAGTCCCCAACTTAAAAATTTCTTTCACTATGATGTTGGCCCACTTGTTATTTCTTTCAATTTTGTGCAATAGCTAAATTCTCCTTGAGTCCTAAAAATACCTGTTGTAGATGAAGCAATTTATCCTCTACTACCTAAACTTTTAATGACACATTTAGTGATGATGTGATGGAAGGGGGATGATATCCATAAAGTACCAAAACAGGAGACATTTTTGATGAGCTATGAAAAGAAGTATTCCACCACCATTCTACAAGAGGTAGCCAATCTACCTAGTGACATTATTTTTTTGAAGTGAAACAACATAGATAACCATCCAAACATTTATTAACAACCTCATTTTTCCCATATGATAGAGGATGGTATGAAGAACTATGAGCCAATTGAGTACCCAAACATGAGAATAAATCTTTCCAAAAGTGACTAGTAAAAATAGGATTATGCTCACTAACAATAATCTTAGGTGTACCATGTAGCTTTTGGATATGCTCCAAGAAAAATTTTGCCACAATACTTGCTATAAAAGTATGTGATAATGCAATTAAATGTTCATATTTAGTGAGACAATCAACTACTACCATGATGAAAATATGACCTTTAGATTTGGGAAGCCCTATGATGAAGTCCATGGATACCTCCTCCCAATGTTGGCTAGGAATTGATAAAGGCTGTAGGAGACCTAGTGCCTTAATTGTTTCCACCTTATTTCTTTGACAAACCAAACATTTAGCCACAATTTTTTAACATCACCTTTTAGCCATTCCCAAAAAAATCTTGCTTGACTTGATGATATGTCTTCAAAAGTCTTGAATGACCACCAATTGGGGAGTCATTTAGCTATTTGAGAATCTTATGTTTAAGAGTAGAATTATTGTAGAGATAAAAGCACACTTTATGCCAAAGAATACCCCCCTTTAAACAAAACTTATGTGAACTACTAGGGTCACTTTTTATTTGTTGGATGAGATTACTTGTTGCAACATTATTTTGCCACTCTTCTTTGGCTTCTACCAACCAATTTTCTTGTAATATTGAAAGGGCACATAATAAGGCTTAATCTTTTTCATCCTTCCTAGAAACTATATCAGCCATAATATTTTCCTTCCCTTTCTTGTATACAATTTAAAACTCATATGCCAACATATTAGTGAGCCATTTTTGTTGTTTTCTTGATGATTTTTTTTGTTCCAAAAAATATTTTAGACTATTATGATCTATCTTAACCTTGAATTGTCGACCCATTAAACAAGGCCAACATTTTTCAACTTCATGAAGGATTGCTAGCATTTCCTTCTCATAAATAGGTTTGAGTTGAATTTTACCTTTTAATTGATGACTCTCAAAATAAAACGGTCAACCTTCTTGCATGAGAATTGCTCCTATCTAATTTCTAGAAGCATCACATTCCACAATGAATTCTAGAGTGGCAAGCACTGGAGTTGTACACATAGCCTTCTTCAATTTCTCAAATTGTACATTAGTAGATTCATTCCAATGAAAAGGATCCTTCTTCAATAGAGTGGTAAGGGGTGGTACTATATGACCATAATTCTTCACAAACCTTCTATAGTATCCTATCAATATAAAGAAACCCCTTAGCTTCTTAATAGTTTTTCGAATAGGCCATTCCATGATAGCCCTAATTTTGTTTGGGTCCACCTTTACTCCTTCATGTGAAACTATGTGTCCCAAATACTCCACCTCCTTAAGACCACAAGCACACTTGGATGGCTTAGCACAGAGTTGAAGATCATTGAGTAATTATAATGCTTGATCTAAATGCTACAAATGTTCTTCCCAAGTCTTGCTATAAATTAATAAATCATCAAAAAAAACTAACACAAAATTTCTTAAGAACTTCTTAAAAATGGAATTCATCAAACTGTGGAATGTAGATGGTGTATTGGTAAGACTAAATGGCATCACCAAAAATTCATAATGACCTCATGAGTTTGAAATGTTGACTTACAAATATCTTCTTCCTTAATTTGAATTTGATGATAACCCAATCTAAAATCTAACTTGGTGAAATACATAGCTCCATTTAATTCATCTAGAAGATCATCAATGATTGGAATGAAAAAAATATCTTTAATGGTGTACTTGTTGAGCACTCTATAATCTAGACACATGCAACAAGTTTCATCCTTCTTACACACAAACATGACAAGTGAGGAGTAAGCACTTTGTCCATGCCTGATAATTCCTACCTCTAGCATTTCCTCAACAATTTTTTCTATCTTAGATTTTTGTATCTATGGGTACCTATAAGGCCTAATGTTTGGTGGTTGGCTCGCTGGAACTAGTTGTATGACATGGTCATGATCCCTCTTAGGAGGATGTCCTTTATGCATATCTCCAAGAATCACTGGGTGATAATCAATTATTGCTTGTAAATGTGGATAAGTAAGAACATTAGATTGAGAGACTTCTAATGAACATTGCTGGGCCACAAATCCATCCACACTTTTCTTAAGAAGCTTTTGCATTTGATTAGAGCTTACCATTTATGGGAATTTTTCCTTTGATCCCCTTAACTCCCCTATATTTCCTTTTGATTGAAATTGCATGAATAGTTCTTGGTAGTTTATCTCAATTATTCTCAATGTAGTAAGGCATTGTAATCCAAAAATAATATATGTTGTACCCATGGATATGAATACATTGGGGTATCAAGTTGATAAACTCCCATGGATAATTTTATGCTATAACACTTCCCTAAACAACTAACTATGCCCCCATCTACAATCAAAATCTAAAACTCTAGGGCTGGATATATAAAATAATTTAGAAGAGTTACTAACTTTTAATTGATGAAGTTATGAGTACTAACTGAGTTGATCAACACTGTTACTTTTTGCTTCTTTAGGAAACCCACTACTTTGAGAGTTTGTGGTGCACTAAAACCTAAAAGTGCATGATAGGAAATGGTTAGTTGAGAATCGTATGACCTCACCTAACTTTCTATCCTCCTCTAATATGGTCTCATCCTCTTCTTCCTCACTAGGACCTTCAATATAGAATAATTTATTTTCACTACATTTATGTCCTCAACTATATTTGCTATCACAATTAAAACACAACCCTTTTTCTCTTTTCTCCTCTATTTGTTGTGGAGTCAACCTAGTAGGTTGACGAAGAGAAAGTGTTGAATATCCTTTTTCTCTTGTCACATTAGCCCCTTGCTTTCTAGGAATCGATAACTTCTCCTCTACACTGCATGCAAATATAAAAGACTTATTTACTGAGCTCGGGAAAAATATGTGTACCTCATGTTGAATGTGATCATTGAGACCCCCTAAGAATAAATCATTCAAGTTCTCTTCTCTAATTGTATCCACTCTTAAGGATAGATTTTGGAATTTTTGAATATAAGACTTAATTTATCTTGTTTATTAAAGCTTACCAAGTTGGTTAAAGAAGTTTTCTATCACACTATTCCTATATTGTGGTTGGAGTTCTTTTATAAAAATTGACCACAATACAGTGAGAACCTTTTTCTTCCTATGAGTACAAAGCCAATGATACCAAATTAATAGATCTAGTTCTAGATATAAGGAAGCCATCATGACCTTTTGTCCATGTGGGATTTCATGTACTTCAAAAAAATTCTCCATTTGATTTATCCATGTTAGAGGATCCTTGTGATCAATTTTTTGCATATCCACCTTTGGAAAAAAAATCCCTAGATCCTTTAAGATTAATCAAATTTGTGTCATTATTAGTCAACTTGAAGGTTTCACCTTGATTTGTTGAGAGCTCCTTCCTTGTTTCATCCATATAGGTGCATAACATGCTTCACATATCTGATATATCTCCTTGTAGGTCACACATATCCCTCTTAATCTCTTCCTTGAACTTAGTTCCTCAATGGGATTACTATCCTTTATTGTTTTCCAATCTTGATCCAAGAATTTCCCTAGTTTGGTAGCATTCTTTTTACCTTTTGTTGAAGGCCCCAATATGATGGAAACCAATATTTTTGAAATAAATCACACAAATGAAATGAAAATTCTCTAATTTAATTATTTATTTTTTACAATAACTTAGTAGGGCCAATATACCCTTACTCAGAAAAAAATCCAATTTTTTTTTTTTATACCAAATTTTCTCCATTAAGAGAGAATTTTCCTAACTTTGCAATATCTTTCTTTTTTTTCCTTCAATTTTTCCATGATTTTAAATTTGGACTCCTCTAATATGTATTCAAATATCCAATACAAGTTATACTCCAATTCAACAAGATGTGAGAGATGTGATGATATCAATAAATTGTGCATAAATAGTAATTCTACAATAATTCTCTCAAGTTTGCTCCAATTCCTCTAAATTTTTTACTATAGCTTCTTGAATATGGTCTTCAAAAACCCCTTAAAAATATTTTAAAAATTTGCTAAAATCTGAAAGTTATACTCTTCTCAAAATCGCGTCAATGTTGAGAAACAATCTTGCCTCTATGGTGCCAAGATCATGATTTGATACCACTTCTAATGGAATGACTTGCATAATAGAAGAAATAGTATGAAATATTATATAAATAATTGATAATTACTAAGAGTAAAAGGCCACTTTGAGGGGGAAACCACCAAATATCTCCAATGAGAACACACTTCATAATATGATGTTCAAATAAGACTCACAACCTCCTATATATACCTAATAATGCTTAGATTGAATAGACACAACCCTACATAACACCTAAGCTTACCTAACTACCTAAATAATAATATAATAATGATAGCATGACTTAATTAAGGATTAAGATATCCACAAGTTGACTATTCATAGCCCTGTATACACCAATATTAAGGGCATAACATATGATAATTAAGTATTCTTAAGGATGTGGAACCTTAGCTAGATTTATTTTGATTAAGTCAATCTTTTACAATTATTATGTATTCTAATATAACCCTAATGGTGGGGACATTACAGTGGTATCAGAGAATAATCCTTTCATCTTCTGGTATTTGTTGATTCACACATCAACATATCTAAAAGGATGATGGCAAGAGAACTAGTCAAAGAATTAAGAATCTTTATGGAGAAAACTAATGAAAGAATTGAAAAGTCCAATAAATTACTACTTAAAGCTATACAAAAATTAAGCAATGATAAAAATTAGAGTTAAAGACCTAACCCATAGAGGGAATTTCATTTTATACATGTTTGAAACAAACCCTTATCATGAAGTTTAGCTCCATGAGAATTTTTTCCCTCATTCATTCCAAGAGAATAACATATTGTAGAAGAAGTAACAACCAAAAATAGTGTGGAACAAATTGCACAAATGTATGTGAACTTGAATACAAATATTTGACAACTTATTTCCTTTGAAGTATACTACAAAACCAAAATCATGTAGATGAAGACCTTCAATAGAAAGAAATTTAAGTAAAACTACCATGTTTTGATAGGTTAGGAGAGCAGAGTACTCAAGCATGGGTGCAAAAGTTAGATACATATCTATTGTATAGTCCTATGACTAAAAAGGGTGCTATTAAGTTTGTAATACTTCATTTATTAGGATTATCTCACAAATGGTCACACTATGGCCATAAATCCTTAGGGCTCAAGTAGATTACCACCTATAATGAATTTACACAAAAAATGATGAATAGATTTGATCAAAAAGACCTAGAATGGTACTTCTAAGAGCTAATTCAAGTTAGACAATCAAGGATAGTGAAATAATTCTCTAGTCAATTCCAAGGTCTATCTGTAATGGTTGTAAACCTATCTCAAAGTCAACTAACTCATTTATTTATAGAAAGACTTAAAGATACTACTAAACCTTATGTAAAACCCCTTGAACCCCAAATCTTAGAAGAAGCCATTTGAAAGGAAAAGAAGATATAATCTAATTGGCCCAAGAATTTAAAAACATCTTTTGAAAATAATGACTCAAGAAAAGACAAGTGGGAAAAGATATGTTGGTTATACCATGAACCATGGGACATTGGTCATCAGTTTCCAAAGAGAGATCATCTATTAAAGAAAGGACTATGTTTCAAATGTAAAAAACCTTGGGAGAATAATAATTGATGTAAAAGAGGACAACTAAATAAAGTAATATTTGATGAAGAAAACCCAAACAAAAAGAAATGATCTAATGAACAAGAGTGTCCAACATTAGCAGTTATCACTTAAGAAGATGGAGACAACCCCTTTTAAGTCAAGAGTTCACCTTAAAGTTATTAGACCTTCATTAGAAGAATTTATATTTCTTGAGGAAGAGAAAATCCAAGAAGGGTGGACTATCATGAGCTCAACTTAATGTATAAACATTGTTATTAAATACATATATAATGTCTTATGCTTAGAAATATTTCAATTATAATGATAAGTAATCTCATTTCAATACATAGAGAAATCTGATGTAAAGTAGATATATTACTAATATTCAAATAAACAATATTATAAATAATTCTAATCATATCTTTAAACTAAATATGTATAAATGGTAATAATAATATATTACCTTTGATAAATATCCATATTCATTATAATATTAAATAATATAATGATTACATTTTATAAATAATAGAATGCTTAGCAATAAAATAATTAAATAAGTCATGGGTCAAGTAGTCACAAACCATGACTATAAGATGGAAAAATAAATAAAGGAAGGATAAATATATCTTAGGGGGACACCATTGGATAGTACTAGATAGAGAGGATTCTCTCCACAGGCGAAACCCAAGAATCAACAATAAACAAACATTTGTGTGAATTGTGAGTTCATGAGTGTGTGACATGGTATCTATGAGACCATGCTCTATAGATGACATTGGATGGACTAGTAATGAGTATGTACATCATTCAATATCCATGATTCCCTTGTAAACATAAAACAAGTGATGCACCTACCATTAGATGAGTAGAGGTGACATGGGAAGACTCATTGATTTGAAGAAGAATTATAACAAGCACTAGAAGTACTCCACATTGCATACCACATGGAATGTTTAAAGAAAACATTTAGTAATGGTGATCAGACCTCTAATGAGGGAAGTAAAAGTAAGCATAGCCACAAAGGATAAATATAAGCACCAAATTAGGGTAAAGATTAAGGAACTCATATTATACATAGTTATAAAAATGGTCACATTAAGAAAGGGAGCCCTAGTTCATATTAACTTATTAGGTCCCAAATAAGGTACATCAAGGATTTTTATACATAAATATATTATAATTAATAACTATGCACTAAGCATTCATTTTTTATTTCTTTATTTGAATGAGAAAGTGACCATATATACGATCTCCATTTACATGTGATGTTTAGAGGGAGAGAGAATATAGAATCAATAACCAAAAGTAGTAAAAGATTGAATGATATTAATATTTTTTGATCCAAGATATGCTTGGTGCAGAGAATTTATTTTAAATGCCATAATACAATCCAAGTATAAACTTGGTGGACATTCCCTAAAAATGTCATATTATGATCCAAGTGCACTTGGTGGAGGGCATCTCGTGTGCATTTCATTATCCTTAAATGAATGTTATATATGATATGGGATATTTTAGTGGAGATTATTTATTGCATATGGTAATTAGTTGTTCTTAAGGATATGGAAACCATAGCTTGATTTATTATGATCAGGTCAATCTTTTGTAACATTAGTGTTGGGAACATTACAAGTCACCTAGGTCTTCTTAAGGAGGACCAAACCTAAAATTTGTATGTCTATGGAAGGAGAAAATAGAGAAGGTTTGCATGCACAAATAGAGATTTCATGGTTACTAAGGAGTTGTAAATTAAGATGCATTGTAGAATCAATTAGAGGAGAATAGAGGAAAGAAATTAGAAGACAACAAAGATACATCTAATAAAAAGGGATCAAGTACACATCAGAAATGAGGTGATCTATCTTCAAGAAACACAATTCTAATTGAAGGATAATTTCAAAGACATTCAACCAAGTGAATTTCTTAAATCTCTTAATAGAGTAGTCTTAATAGTGTTGATCTCAGATTGGTTTTGATAAGTGACTTTCAACACACTTAAGTTATTTACTTAGTTTGAGTACCAAGCCACTCATGTGCCGAGTCATGCAAGTGCTGAGAAAATAGTATTTATGCCAAGTAAAATATGAGTAGAGTAAATAGTAGATGCCAATTAATATAGGTTCCAAGTCATAGCAAGAGATTAGTGTATGTTGAGCATCAAAGACTTTAGATGCCGAGTAAACCAGTCTTGACATATCTTTTTGTAAAGCCACAAACAATTATGTAAACTATTTTTGAGCTGATTTAAGATTGAATTTTGATATTTTGGAGATAAGGATGAATCTTAAGTTGGATTCCCTATGAAATTACATGTAGCCAATCAGAAAATGAGAATGATTAAGCCAAAAAAATGGATGAATCTTAGTTGTAGATTCATACCTTACCCTAAGTTACTACGTCTTCTTAAGGAGGATAGATCCTGAACTCTTAAGAGAGAGAGAGAGAGAGAGAGAGAGAGAGAGAGAGAGAGAGAGAGTAAGGAATTTAAGGAGAGAAGAGAGAAGTTTTCATGCACAAATAGAGCATTCATGGTGGCTTAGAAGTTATGAAGTGAAACAACATTGTAGAATTAGTTTGAGCAGAACAGAGGAAAGGAAAAGGATACAACAAAGAAACATTTGATTAAGAAGGATAAATAAGACATTGTTTAGGGGTGATCTATTATCAAGCAAGAAAGTGCTAATCACAAGATTAAAGTTAAGATATTCTAACCTACCATTTCAGTCAAAATCTCTTAACAGAGTAGTCTTAACCAGGTATATGAAATCATCTAGCAATGTGCTTACTTAGTTGTAAGTTAAATTCCTTTAGAAAGGAACACTTCTAAAAAGGTGTTGAAGTCCTCTAACAAATGTGAGACCTAACAATCTTTGTAAGCCTTTAATAGGGGAGATCTTTCTTAGGGTAGACATTGGATACAATTTATTATGGTAGTAGTGAGAATTTTTTGGTGTCATCCCAACCCCAATTTTACCATCTCATTGGAGGGTTTTTTAGGTAATCATATCCAGTGTCATATGTGTATGATTTCTTATGTGTTTACATGATTTAGATGTACATTCTTTATATATTATTTTAGTTTACTCATTGAATGTATGAGATGGATGTGTGGTGAAAGTTTTTATGGGTCCAAGTTTAAACTATTAATTCACCCCCCCAAGAAGTTTACCTTTCCTATTGTAATTCCAACAATTGGTATCAGAGTTAAGTTCTATGAAAGAGAATATTTGTAGCTTTGAGAAAATATCTTGAAATAGAAGTCTATAATTTGGGAAAGACTATTGAGAATTAGGGAATTAAAATACAACTCATTCTACATCAACTGTATGAAGCAAGAGAAGAACTAAAGAAAATTTGAAGAGAAGGAAGGAAATTGCTATTGTAGAGAATGACACACAATACAAAGAGATAGACACTACTAAGCTATTTGTAGATGGAGACTCCAATGAATTTGATGCAGCAGTTGTAGATCTATTAGAAAATAATAAAGCCCAAGTTGAGGAAATTAGAAATCTGAAGTTAGAGCAAGAATCACAAGGTATACTGCTTTGTAAGATTACTAAACAAAAGAAGAAAGCCATGGATGAAAAAGTTATGATTGAAGAAGCCAAAAGAATTTTGGCCAATAGTCTATCCAAGAGAAGTCAATAGAGCTAACCAAGATTTTCAACATGAAATTGGATACTCTAAGTCAAATGATGAATGCCAAATATGAATTGAATGTTAAGGACGTTGAGATAACTACATTGAAACTACAGAATGAACAATTATAGAGTGACCTAAAGAAGGAAAAAGAATTTTCTAAAAGTTTCAACAAGCCAAATGAAGCCATCAAATACTTTGACCAAATATTAATATCCCCTAGATCCAATAATGATACATCTAGACTAGGATACACAAGCACAAAAGAAGAGTCCTCCAAAACTGTAGAAGAAACGAACAACAAATGTAAGAACTCCAAACCTACTTGTCATAATTGTGGTAAGAAAGGACATACTACTAATGTGTGTAGAAGTAAGGCTACAAATCAAAATATCAAGCTTAAGAACATGGTGCACTACCATAAGTGTAACAAGTAAGGTCAATAGGCACGTGAATACAAAACCAAGACTATGCATACACAAAGATTTGAAGGATATTGATATAACTATCACAAGTATGAACATAGAGCCTTTGAATGTAGATCTGAACCCATGTGGTCATTAAATATGAAGACAAAGGTAAGGAACAATGACAACTCTTATAACTAGGATTATAATACAAGATATAACTATCATTATTGTTAAGAATATGGACATGTTCCTAATAATTGTATTAGGACACACTTCAGTGATAACTAAAAAATGTGGTTGAGCCAAACCACATGTTTTAGCTATTTCAAGACTGGTAACATCAATAGGTATTTCCCAACTAGGTCAAAGGCAACAAGTTGTGAATTTAATAAAGGAAAAGGAAAGGTAGATCTTGAAAACATCATAGATGTGATGAATAAAACATTGAAAATGAAGGATTATTGTAGCACATGAAATGGAGAAGGGATCAATTCACCTAATGGGTCAAGTGATCACACCTCATCAAACTAGGCAATCAAGAGGTATGTGGAACTAATATCTAAAGGATATATCATACATCAGTTCCAAAATGACTTAGCACTAAAAAAATTACATTAGCATGAATAAAGATGCCAGATGTTATTAGAAATCTAACATAAATCTTTAAGTTTTTCATGTTTTTTTCTAAGCATGAAATATTTCCTATGAGTGTTGAGTGAAATTCTAGAAGATGTTGAGCTTACAAATTAGCTAGTTGATGCCAAGTTCATGGTGGTTTCCAATTTATTGAAATGCCAATGGATGTTGAGTGAGCCTAAAATTGGTTGATGCCAAGGTTATAGCTATGTAATCACTCAACATTTATTGTAGGGTTTTCAAAGGGTATTTGATCAATTTGAGCTCATTTTTCATCATTTCAAATTTGAGAAAGAGCAAGTAGAGTAAAAGGAAATTTAGAAATCCATTCCAAGAAGTTGCAAAATATTTTGGCAATGATTCATCACTAGTTTATCAGATTTCATAAGGTATTTATTGGGAGCTAAGCTATGCAAATTAAATTTTTTAAACCCTAGTTTCACATGATGGTATCTAGTTCAAATAATATAGAGGGACAGGAAGTTTTGAATGCTTACATAGTGAGTAATGAGGTCAAGAAACCCATTTTCAAAGCTATTTTTGATATTACATACAAGAAAGACAATCTAGTGCATTGTCGATGATTCCACCAAATGTGATAATGCAAGATGTAAGGAAATGTTATAACTATAAGATAAGAAGCATTTGTGATATGGAGATTAGGGAAGCATGTAAAAAACTCTATGATAATGATTTTTTGAAGGAAGAGTTCAAAATCATTGAGAGAAAGGGATTGACACAAGCCCTAGATTTTCCAAATGTGTTTAAAACAAAATGGATTAGGATAGTGCTTAGCTGAATCCAAGATGGTTCATTATGGATAGATAATGGACCTATAAAAATATCTAAGAGGATAATATATAGGGTTACTAGTTACCCAACCCTAGATTGGCCTAAGACATTGATAAGTGATTCAAAGGAATTCATTGAGAAAAATATTGGAGCTGTCTAAAACAAGAGAGGCATGACAATTTACACAATAATTGATCCATTAATTAACTTTAGTGTAAGGGTGATTTCACACAAGTTTGACCAATCTAGTTGATTGAATAGTGTGACTTGTATAGTTGTGGATGTGGGATACAAAATTGTAAAGAAAGGTCACACATATGATCTAATAGAGATACAATTGCAATAATTAACAGAGAACCTTGGAGCAATCCGAAAGACATAGAGTATACAATGTAGATTTGGTTCTATATTGATTTTTATATTCTTTTATGTGAAAAAAACATTTCCCTCATTTGTCACTATGGGATGGAAAACCAATAGATCAATAGCAATACATATTTGAGAGTACATTGAGCAATTAGGAGAGAATTTTAGATCTTTGATGACAAGTCATTTTGATGACTTCAAGATGTCAATGAAGGAAATATTGAGAATACTAGTATCCTTACTTGAGAAACACTATGATGATGTATAATTTCTTATGGATGCTAATTATACATTTTTACAAGCTACTACACTAAGGGTGAGATGCTTGACACCATTAGGTTATGAAATAAGTGTAGATGAGGCCTCTGTAGCTATAAGAATTTTACTAGCAGAAGAGGTAGATAAAACTGCAAAGGTATTTGGAAATTATGATATGGTAAAGTCCAAAATCACCATTGAATTGAAGACTCCCTCCATCATGAAGAAAATGGAGAAGATAGAGAAGAAACTAAAAGCTAACTTTGGAGAGGGTGCTAAGGAGGAAGAAGAAGAAGAAGAAGAAGAGGATGAAGAGGAAGAAGAAACCCAAGAACAAGAACCACTTTTATTAACTCAGGGCATGGGAGAAGACCAAGAAAAGGAGTAGACTAAAGGTGCTAATGAAGAATAAGTTGAGGAAGCTAAGATGGTAGCTAAGCCAAGTTAGCCCAAGCCTACTACACCTACTACTAGAGCTAGTATGCGTGCAACATCCCAAAAGGCTAAAAAAAAGATAAAACAAGCAAAACAACAAAGTCAAGATCAAAACATACCAAGAAGAAAGTATGTTGCACAAGCTAAGTCAAATTAAGAGAAAAAAGAATATCAGATGACAATAGCCAATTTAAGTTGGTGAGTCACAATCCTTTTTCATATCGTGAAAATTTATGTGAAAACTTTAAGAATAGTGTAGACTTATCAGGATTTAGTCATGTAGATTTTGATAATTTGGGTAAAGTAGAGAAAAATCAAGTGGAGGAGGCCATATATGCCATGATAGAAAAATTCAAGATAACTCCACTAGAGATTTCCAACTCAATGCCCAAGAGTCTATATGACAGAGTTGAGCAGAAATGGCACTATTGTCTAGACTTGGAGAAACAAATTAGAGAAACATCTCTAACCCAAGTGATGCCTGAACTAACTAAGGCAAAAATTGCTAAGGCTGTAAAGAAATATGTAGTTAGGTTCACACCTAAATACAAAACCCTTTAGTATCTTGTGAAACAATATTGAGGATGTTGTTAAGAAGTCCACATAGATGTGGAAGCTCACTTGTGACTTTTCTATAGTTAAAGAAGGAGAACAAGCATCCATTGAAGTGAAGGATGATGAAGAAGATGATAAGAATGAAGGTTTAGTTGAGGGAGGAGAAAAAATGACAATAGATGACAAGGCAATAGTCGAGCTAGAGCAACTAGAAGAATAGAGTGTGCAAGACACACAATTGTTGAGTGTTAATCCTCTACATATAACAAGTATGACTACTAAAAAAGTAACTGTCAAGGATGTTTTTGATCTATTATCTTAGAACATCAACCCCTTTTTGAAGATGATCTGAAGAAGATATTAGATCAATCTACACTATAGGCCAAACTTTGTGAGAATCCTATTTTGGTCAATTTGCATGAGCTACAAAAGTCAATGACTACTATTGCAAGGGAAAAGGTGAATCCACAAGAACCACCTTCTATCATCCCTCCATTCACTAATGTACAAGCTTTTGTCCAAATATTAGAAGATACATCTAACAAGGTTGATACAATTGCCAAGATTGATACTATCGAGAAGAGTATAGTGGACACACAAGTTGCTACTGTAGAACAATAAGAAATAGGTGTGATAGACTTAACTATACCTACAACACAAGGGACAGGTGAAATTCAAGTCATTATGGTAGAATAGGGTAAGCCTGGAGAGAGTGAGATGACACCACAACTAAAGGAACAAACTACCATCCAAGCCTTGGAAACCTTACCAGTATCTAGCACTCCATCAAGCCATACTCTTAAAAAGCCAAGTATAGATGTTGCTCTATTGTAGATCTTAGTTCTAAGCTTGAGTTTATCAAAGGAAAAAGAAGTGATCCAAGATGGAGATGTGAGCCTTGATGAAGAAATCATTTTTCCCAAGTATGATTATGATACAACGACTATAGAACAAATGAGCATACTATAGCAGCCCTAGCAAGGAAATAGCATTAGAAAATTGTTAGAAGGGAGCACAAGTAGAAGCAGGCACTACAAGATATTAAAGGCATCTTTTTAGATGCATTTAGTTTGCCAAATCCAAATGAGACCAAGCCACTAATGGAACAACTAACATATATAATGGAGCAAGTTAGTAACAAATACCTAGATAGTAATGCAAAACTATTAGAATGGTCATAAAAGAAGTTCAAAAACAAAGTGAATGAAAAAATATCAAGTGATATAGCACTAACAAAAGTTGCATTGGCAACTAAGGTTGAGGATGTGAAGAAGGTACTTGAGAACATATTCTCATTGTACACTAAATTGTGCAATCACTCACTCTTCACCCAGGGGACCAGAAGTCACATTCTAAGTCTAGAGAGCCAAATTATTGCATTAGGTGCAAAACTACCAATGAATCTAGCTTACAGTGAGAAGCATTTAAGGACATTGCTTCAAACAAAAAGTTAGTTAGCTGTATTGACATTGGATGATGGCAAAAAAAGGGTTAAACTAACTAGAATCTAAGCAACTCACACCCCCCATATGGACATTTTAAACAAGGAGCTAGGCTATGCTAAAACCTTAATGTAGAAAAACCAAAATCTTTCTACCTTACATGGTCTAGTCCACCTTGTTGCCAAGCTAGCAATCCAAATCAAGTCATTGGATGTAGCATGTGAGAATTGGGATGAAGCTCTTAAGATGATATTGGATTTCCATAAATCCTTTCTAGATAAACATACAATAAATGTATAGCCCATTTGACATAAGTGTCAAAAAGGGTGAGAATAAAATAAAGTGGGAAACATATTTTTGGGGGAGAAATAGAACAAAGAAGGAGAATGAAATAAAAGAATGAGAAATATATTACTTTTGTGAGTAATAAAGAATAAGAATTTTGGGGAGATATAAGGAGAGTAAGAAATAAGAGGAACGAACGAAAGCTAGAATCAACTAAGGGAGATCAAGGTAAGCATCAAACCATATCAGAAGTATCAAATGAAAGAGTATCAACAAAACAACATCAAGTCAAAGTGTATTAGTAGAGACACATTTACTCAACAAGATCATAGAATTTTGGATATATAATAGACATGTCAACTTAGGGGGAGTTATCAAATTTTAAGGTATCTAAGTGATTACAAAATTTTGACATTTTGAAGTTTTCTATATAAGTTGATTTAAGATATGTTATGCTTGTGAGATCAATGATATTAATGTATATTCAAGAATTTTTGACACTCATGTCAAAGGGGGAGATTTTTTATCTTAGATTGTTTTTTACAAGTGAGTGTCAACACACTTAAATTATATACTTAGTTCATGTTGAACTAGCAGTACATGCCGAGCACGACATATATATAAGACAATGCTGACTCATAGTGAGTGTCGAGCCACTCATGTATTGAAAAAATAGTATATTCTAAGTGACATAGGAGCCAAGTAAGTAATGGATGCCAAGAAATATAGGTGTCGAGTCACAATAGAGAGATTAGTGTATGTTGAGCATCAAAGACTTTAGATGTCGAGTAAGATAGTCTTGACAAGTTTCTTTGTAAAGGCGCAAACAACTATGGAAACCATTTTTGAGCTGACTTAAGATTGAATTTTGATATTTTGGAGATAAGGATGAATCTAAAGTTGGAATTCCTATGCAATTACATGTAGACAATAAAAAAATGGGAAGGATTAACTAGAAAAATGGATGAATCTCAACCATATATTCACACCTAACCCTAAGTCACTAAGAGAAGTTTACATGTGCAAATAGAGCATTCATGGTGACTTAGATGTCATGAAGTGAAATAACATTGTAGAATAAGTTTGAGAAAAATAGAGGAAAGGAAAAGGATACAATAAAGAGACATCTGATCAAGAGGGATCAAGAAGACATTGTTTAGAGGTGATATGTTATCAGGAAAGCAAGTGCTAATCATAGGATCAATGCTAAGATATTCTAAGAGGTGATTTTAGTCAAAATATCTTAACAAAGTAGTCCTAGAAAGTTGTATGAAATCTTCTAACAAGGTGCTTACTTAATTTTGAGTTAAAGTCCTTTAGCAAGGCACACTTCTAACAGGGTTTTGAAATCCCCTAACAAGGTGAGACCTAATAGTCTTGGTAAGCCTTTAACAAGCAAGACCTTTCACAGGGTAAATCATGTTTCATGGTCAAAAAATTGTAACCTTCATTAGATACACTTTATTACCATAGTAGTGAAGATTTGTGGGTGTCATCCCCACCCCAATTTTAGCTTCTTATTGGAGGGTTTCTGGGTAATCATATATGGCATCATAGGTGTATGATCTCTTATGTGTTTACATGATTTAGATGTATATGCTTTGTATTTTATCTCAGTTTACTCATCGAATGTGTGAGATGGATATGTGGTGAAAGTTTTTATAGGTCCAAATTTAAACTATTGACTCACCCACCATGTGTCCCCCGCCCCCCTCTTGGAAGTTTACCTTTCCTATTTTAATTCCAACGATTAGGCTAATATAAATCCTTTAATAGGATTCTTATATCATTCTAAGTTGAAGTCCTTTAATTAGGTACACTTTTAATAGGGTGCAAAAATACTTTAACAAAGTGAGACATAATAGTCTTTGTAAGCCTTTAATAGGGCAGACCTTTCATAGTGTAGATCATGTCTCATGATCAAAACATTGTAACCTTCATTAGATACACTTTATTACTATAGTAGTGAAGATTTGTGGGTGTTATCTCTACCCCAATTTTACCCTTTGCTTGTGGGCTTCTGGGTAACCAAATATTTTGTGCCATACATGTGATTGAATGTTTTACTTTCATGTAATAGTTTTATATGCTTGATTTGGTCTTTTAGTTTGCTTATGAAATTATGAGATGGATATGAGGTGAATGATTTTTTATTTTTTAGGTATCCTCTATAGAAAGGTCTCATGGTTGAGTGGGTGTCTCAAGATTGTGTGGGAGTGATGGTAGACAAGTGTAAGATGAAGATTGGGAAGTTTAATTGGAGTAACATTCACTTATGGAAACTAAAAATAAAGGACTATCTTTATTCAACAGATTTATGGTAGTCATTGGAATAAAAAGTGAAAAAATAGATAACTTTAACAAATAAGTGGGAAATTTTGGATTGAAAGCCATTTAGGAATATTTTATTATGCATGGAAAAATTGAGACATTTAATGATACAAAAGCAAAGATGATGGAATATTTGATGCAAACTCTAGCAAAACTATATGAAAATCCTTTGTGTCAAACAAGGTATTTCTCATGAAGTTTTTATTTAATATGAAGATGGAAGAAAGTGGATCTATTATAGATCATTTGAAAGATTTTGATACATTTGACACTTAATTATCTTCTTTAAAAGTTAATTATGATGATGAAATTAGAACTGTCTTAATTTTATGATCTTTTCTTGAAAGTTGGAATAGATTTGTAATGGATGCAAGTAATTATGTTATATGATATAATACCCTAAAATATTTTAATGTGATTGGTGTTATTCTAAGTGAGGAAACTCGTAGGAAAACATCATGTGGATCTACACTAAGAAGTTCTTGAAGGCATAGAGAAGAGGTAGAATGAATGAGAGAGGAACTAATTATGGAAATCATGAGAAATCAAGATGAAAATCAAAGGGGAAAGGGACTCAATCCAGAGACCAATAGGTTGTTAATACTGTGGGAAACCAACTCATAAGAAGAAATATTGTTGGACTTGAAAGAAAAATGAAGGGGATAAACTAATAGGGAACAAGGAGGCAAATTTGGTAAGTAAAAAATACAAAGAGGATGGTTTCCTTCTTTCATTAGAAAGTGTTGATGATTCTTGGGTTTTATATTTTGGTGTTGATTTCATGCTACACACCCCACAAAACTTATTTTATTGATTATTTCCAAGGGTATTTGGGGATTGTTTATTTGGGGGATAATGAACCCTATCAAATTGTTGGAAAGGGAAAAGTTAAGATTAAATTGCAAAATAGGAATGATTGGCTACTATATGAGGTAAGACATGTTCCAAGGTTGAGTAGGAATTTAATTTCAGCAAGGCAACTTAGTGATGAGGGTTATGTATCTAGTTTTAAGGATAAAATTTGGAATAATTCAAAAGGTTCCCTTGTAGTAGAAAAAGGTGTGGAAGTAGCTACCTTATATCTTTGTATAGGTCATACCTTCTATTTTAATTATTTCAGAGAAAAATGAATGTTTAGAAATAGTTGTTGCAATTGAGTGGTTGAGCGAGGAGAAAAAATACTTACTATAGATTCTTATACAATGATATGGGAAAATATACTTGGGCACATGAGTGAGAAAGGTGTCAATATGAATTTATGTGAAAGTTGTGTGTATGGGAAACAAAAGAGAGTGAGTTTTGTAAAGAGTGGGAAGGAAAAGAAAAATGAGAAATTAGATCATGTATGTATAAATATATGGAGAATATATCATAAATATTACCTTGGTGTCTCTTATTAGTGTGTTATATTCATTGATGATGCAACTAGAAAAATATGGTTTGATTTCCTTATTGAGAGATCTATTATATATTTCAAACTTTTAAGAAATGGAAATGCTTAGTTGAAAATGAGACTGGTAAGAGATGTATAATAATGGTTGTGATTATTGTAGGTATGAATTTGGAGATTATTTCTCCACTAATGGTATTTATAGATAGAGAACTATTCTAGAGACTCCACTAGAAAATGCAATGGTTAAATGCATGAATAGGATAATAATAGAGTGTGCAAGGAGCATGAGGTTACATGTTGGAATACCCTTAAACATGTGGGTGGAGGCTATCACTATTGTTTTATATTTCACTAATTGTGGTCTTTATACTCCTTTGAGTTGTTCTCTTCTAGAGGAAGTATGAACTTGTAAGAAGGCGAGTTATTCTTTTCTGACAACCTTTAGTTGTGAAGGATTTGTACATATAGATTCTGAAAATAGAACCAATGTGGAAACTAAGTCAAAGAAACATGTATTTTTGAGATATGGAAATGATGAATTTGGTTATAGGTTTTGGTATTTTGAAAATCATAAAATTATAAGAAGTTGAGATGCCATATTCAATGTGAAAGTGTTGTACAAAGATTTTTTGCAACATGAGAAGAAAGAAACTAATTATTAGTGTTGGATGATACTCAAATGGAAGATGTTCTAGTAGTCCCTCATGCTCTACAATAGATATAAAAACAAATCACACACACTCAAGTTAATGTTAGATACTAGAAAAGGCTAAGTAGACCTTGAGACATATTTTCTCCCTCTTTATGGTTTATTGTACTAACTAATGCTAGTGAACCTAAATGCTAAGATCAACCTCCAAGTGGGAGATTGTTGTGATGTAGATCCTAAGAAGAGTCAAACATTATTTGATGTTGTTTCCCCATAGATTAATTCTATAAGGGTTTGGGTCTAGTGCCCCCAAAAAGGGATCAAGGGGAAATGCCCCTTGTGGGGTCATGGGGCAGCACCCCAGGTGTGCCCCTTATTAGAATACAAGGTAGGGTCGAGTGCAAATACCCCCATGGGGGTTTTTAAGGGTAGCACCCATGAAGCCAAAAATGAATCACTATTGTAAAAGGTGTTAGACACCATTTTTCTATTGGATGACCTATTCTAGCCCTAATTTTGTAAGCAATAAAAGCTTGTATAAAATGGCTTAGGGTTAAGGATTTCATAATGTATGATGATATTGTAGGTTCTAGCAATGATACTGAGATATAAGGGATTGAGGATTGTAATGAATGGATAATAATAATAATAGTAACTTTTGTTTAGTAGATGTAGCCTAGGAATTTTGTGAACGACTTTAAATCCTTATGTCTTGTGCTTCTTGTGTGTGATTTATTATTTTCCAATATTGGTTATATTTTCATGTAATTATTATTTCTGTTTGTGGTTAATCCTAATAGTAAAAACATATTATCTTTTTCTAAAATAAATTATCTTCCTCTTTTTTAACATTTTATTTCTAAAACTAATAATATAAGATAAATCAAGTTAAAATTTATAATAGAATTGTAGAAAATATAGTGATTTTATATCAAGTATGATTCATTTTTTGTCACATTATCAACATCTTGCAATATACCTTTCTATGCATTCATGAGAAAAACTAAGCATCACCTTACACATGATACAAGAAAATATAAGTCAATAATTTCAAAATCATGGGACTCTTGAGAGTATTTTTGGTCTTTTATCAAAATTAATATTATAATATCTATAACTCAAAATTAAAGCTATTTGTTTCTATATTGAAGGTATTTACTATATGTAGGTACTTCATAGGGTAAATGAGGATTAAAATCATTAGATGAGATGGAAATAGTTATTTCAAATAATAATAAAGTACATTATATCGTTAGGGATAAGAGAGATAATTTACTTTAATGAAACAACTATAAGATGAAAAAGTGGTTCAAAATTGACTAAACTATTTACTATGATTATATAAATGGATTTATAAGATTTTAGTTAGGAATATAAGTGAAATAATAATCCTCAAATAAATTTTTAATAATATCATAAATATATAAGTGTCATGGAAATAGGATATATAGGAAATAGTTTTTTAAAATATCACAAAATATGGTGTGAATTACTCTTAGACTAGGGCAGAATTATAGAATATTGAGTGATATAAAAATTTTGATTATGTCATCTATATAATATATGAGTTAAAATATATTAAAAATGAAATTCTAATCCCTATAAATACAATACTATAATATCTAGCAACAAGAAAAGAATCATATATTAACTAAATATGTAGGATCCTACATTAAGTAAAAAACACTAATCTAGCTATTATATTTCCAACTATATTAAGTAATTTCGTGGAACTTATTAGAAAAACTAACCATTAGATTATTTTATTCTACTACCTAGGGAAAAAATGACATGACTTAGTTTTAGGGGGAGATAAACATTATAGGAAATAGATTGTCCAATTATTGCTTAACTAATATTCCAAAAATCTTAGATGAAGGGATCCATCTAATTCCATCCAAAATCAATTGGAAGAATTTTTTACAAGCTAGGATTGGCATTATACAAAAATTTTAACCTATTAATTCCCAATAAAATCACTATAATTAATGAAAACTACTAGAGGTTGTTAAGCCATTTAATTAATCTAAAAGGGGAACATTGGTAGTTAATCCAACAATCCCCCCTCAATATTACTTGAGGAAATTTGAACCTATGGCTAAGGTATAATATTGCTTTTTATAAATCAAGGTTATTGTTGTACCCAAATATTGGACTATCAATGCTTGATACAACCACTAGACTTATAGAATATAGGTGGAAGTTAATCCATGTCATGAATCCTAAAGGGGAATATTGGTGATCAATTCAAAAATACTATGGAGTGTAACATGGTAACATATGCACCAAAAATTTGGGGTCAAAATAGCTACATCCAAAATTGTACAATATTTTACTATTATTTACCACTATCCAAACATATAATTAGTAGTAAAATGTAAAGAATTACAAAATTAAATCACCACACATGAAATGTATAACACAATGATTTTGATCTCATAAAAATCCTTGGTTAGAAGTTAAAACCACAATGGGGATGGTACCCAAAGCTCTTCATTATGCTACAATAAATAAGTTTTCTCAATTAAGACCATAAAAATACCCTTTCCAAGGGTTCACCATATTATGATTGATCTTGTACCTTTTTATAAGCATAGTTACATATATTAAGATCTACTTTTTATAGAATTTACAAAAATCTATTAAGACTATACCCTATTAGGGGATATTTAGATTTGAACCTATTAGGCTCTACTTGATCCAACAATTTACTAACTATTAGGAAATAACTAAAATGTATGATTTTTAAATGACACTATTATCATTTCAGATCCCTTGTGTTCTTTGATGTCTTTCTATTTCCTTTTGCACTTATCTTATTCATATCTTAATCACATTTTCTAGATCTCTTTTCTACTACCTTATATTGATTATTTTCCATTACCAATTTCCGTTTTTGCTTTCAGCATGCACATTAAACTATCTATTAAATATTATTTATTTATTTTTGTGATCTTTTGCCTCTTAATCTAGACCCTCCATTTGAATTTTTGTTTTCCTCTTCTATTTTTTTAATAAGTTTATCATACTCAATGATAATAGCCATTTGGGTGGCTTGCTTCTTTGATTACCTATCCACTTCTTATACTAGCCAGAACATATTACATATGTATCCCAACATTATTAATTTCTACTCTGGGATGCACATTATTAAATGTATTTCTTCCTTTACTTGTTTCCTCTTTTGTAATCAGCACTTGTTACATAGTGATAATTTGTGATTATTGATTATAGCAATATCATAGAGTATGATAGTTATCCATATGAGACTTGATAACCTATTGTAAACACAATTCTTTATAAATTAATGGTATGTTATGATTTCCATCAATGACAACCATTTGATAGTCCTAGGTGATCCCACAATAGTGGGTGCCAATTTTATGGCACAAAGAAATTCAGAAAACATTGGGAAAAATGTAAATTCCAATTTACATATATTCGTGGGAACATTTCTATTACATTCGCACAAACATAATAGAATGATATGTTTGTGCGAACATATATGTGTAAAATAGGTCATGTTTGTGCGAACATAACCCAAATACATGTTCATGCAAACATAATTTTATTACGATTTACAATTTAAAACCCCCATTTTCCATTTTTATTATTCGTTTTTGCGTCATGGTAGATTTTTAGACGTTGGAGTGAACATATCAGAGTGCTGATTGAGTTGCATCATTTTGTGTCATTTTCCTCTACATTTTGGTCATTGCACTATTTTGGGTATGTTTATATGTGTTTATTTGAACGTTTTTTATGTTTTTTATGTTTTCAAAGAATATTTTCATGTTAATTTAATAATTTTATTGCTTATTAATGTTAGTTTTAATTATATTAATTTTTTTAATTTATAATTTTTTTCTATTTGTTGATTATACATTAGTGTTATTAGAAAACACATTAGAAAATATGAGAAAAACATAAAAAATTATTAAAATAACTTTTGTTTAGAATATTACAAAAATATTAATTTAACATTAGGAAACAAATTTAGAAAAAATTAGTGTTAAAATAGATAAATATTAGAAAATATTAGAAAACATTACAAAATACTAGAAAAATATTACCAAATATTATAAGAACATTAATCTAGAATATTAGATAAATATTAGTATAACATTAAAAATATATATTTTTTTTAATATTAATCTTATTAGAAAAATATTAGAAAATATTAGAAAAAATATTATGAAATATTAGAAAGACATAAGAAAATATTAAAAAAATGTTATTCCAGAAAATTAGAAACTTTTAGAAAAATATTAGAAAATATTTTTAAGATATTATTATAGAATATTAAAAAATAATAGATTTTTTTCTCAAATACTAAAAATAATAGTCCAAAATATTAGAAAAATATTAGCAAGACATTATGAAACAAGTTTAGAAAAATATTAGAAAAAATATTTTAAAAAATTAGTCTAGAGAAAATTGGAAAATATTAAAAATTTATTAGAAATATTTAATAATTATAATAAAATATTTTACAATATTAGAAGAATTTTGCAAAAAAAATTAAAAAACATTAATCACTAATATTAGAAGAATATTAGTATAACATTATGAAACAAATTTAGAAATTATTAGTGTTATTAGAAAAATATTACAAAAACATTAAAAAACCAATAGAAAATATAACAATAACCCTAATTTTCTAACCCAAAATTTAACTATACCCCTATTGTTAACACTAGAACTCTAATTCTAATTCTTAACCCTAATCCTAAGACAAACCCTAACTCTAACTAACTCTAATCCTAATCTAACCCTAACCTACACGAAAACCCTAATCTATCCCTAACTCAAACTCAAATCCTAATCAAACCCATGTTCAAACTCAATCCTTAATCTAACCCTATCCCTAACTCTAATTCTAACCCTAATCCTAACTCTTCTTCTAACTCAAAGTCAAACCCTAACTAGATAAGCCTTTATTTCTAACCCTAACTCTAACTCTATCTCTAATCATAACCCTAATCATAATCTTATGTCTAATTCTACCCCTAACCCTAACCTAGTTCACCCTATATATAACCTAGGTAGTTTTGTAACCTTAATTATAAAGTTATAATTACATAACAATAACCCTAATTTGCTAATCCAAACTTTAGCTATACCCTTATTGTTAACCCTAAAACTATAATTCTAATTCTTAACCTTAACCCTAAGCCAAACCCTAACTCTAACTAACTAAAAAGAAAAATCTAACCCTAACTCTAACCCTAATCTAACCCTAACCTGAACTATAACTCTATCTCTAACCATAACCCTAACTCAAACCCTAATCTTAGTTTTATAGTTCTCTAAGCCTAACTAGATAGCTTGAACCCCAACTAGCTCTAACTTTAACTCAAACCAGGTTTTTATATAATTATAATTATAACCCTAACCCTAAGCTAACCCAAACTTTAACTATACCCCTATTGTTAACCCTAGAACTACAATTCTCATTATTAACCCCAACCCTAACCCTAAGCTAAAACCAAACTCTAACTCTAGTTCCAAAACTCAAACTCAAACCCTAACTCTAACCCTAATCTAACCCTAATACACTCTGTTTCTTATGTATGAGATATTGGTGTGTAGATTAGATGATGTACAATTTGTATCTTCTAAATATAAATTTGTGTACTAGACTACATGTATGTATATGTGTATTTACAATATATATTAGCTTGATCTTTTTAGATATGACTTCACACCATCAGCCTGCTCATGAGCTTGAGGGTGATGAGGCTCCCGTTGTGACTCCTACTAGTGAAACTCCTATTGTGGCTCCTATTATGGCTATTGTTGTTGCTCATGGATCATCAATAGGGGTTAATGCCATCAACCTTAGCAAATAGTTGGGGCTAGCCTAGCCTATAATGTTTTAAAGGTAGAGTCTATACACCTATGGGGTTAGGTAGGGGGCATATTCATCCACCCAACTATAGAGGATAGGGCCTATAAAACCTAAGTTTCTTGTCCTAGCTTGCCTATCATAGAAATTCATGGTGCTACTCATGGTGCGACTCATGGTGGGGCTTGTGGTGTAACTTGTGGTGGGGCTCATGATGTAGCTCATGGTAGGGATTGTGTTGTGGCTCACAGTGGGGCTTGTGTTATAGCTCCTGGTATGTCTCCTGCTACCTATCTTGGTGTGGCTCCTTGTGCAGCTTCTATTGCAGGTTGTGGTATGGCTCAAGATAGTATAGCTCTTGCTAAAAGTCATAGGGCAGCTCCTACTACAACACATATATGCATTGATATTGATGCATTATTTGTATTTGTAGAGCATGAGGTTACTAGATTAGAGTAGTCTATATTGTTCTTCAATGATGGTTTATATAGAGATATATGTGTTACCATATGTAAGAGTTTATAGGATTTGACTATTAGATTTAGAGCACATAATTCATTTACATCTTTTGATGATGTCAAGAGGATGGCCCCCAAAGATGTCATCAAACATGAATTTTTCCATCATATGAGGGTACCCAAGGTAGGGTGAGGGGCTATTGAGAGAAACATTGCATAGATCATATTATGACTAGTAAGATCTATCCTTATTTCTTGGTCGTGTATGGTCATTATCCTAATAACGATTATATACCTCTTTATTTTGCAAAGTAGTTGTATGTTGAGTTTTGTATGGGGCTCAACTTCAACTACTTGGATGTTCTAGATTATTATAGATAGGGGTGTAGTTAGATTGTAGATTTTGACCAATATCATAGTACATAGTGTCTGTCATCTCTATATGTTACACAATTTGTTGGGCAGAGACTTCCTCCAATGATTCCAACAGTAGCTCCTATTGCTGATAGAGTTTTGATTGCTTCCTAGATGGGAGAAATTGAGAGTAGTGGACACATTGCATATCTGATTACTAGTATCATATCTAACTCTCTTGGTTGCTATATGCACACTCAATGGAGTCATCTAGGTCGAGCACCTTTAGAGGCATCAAGTAGCACTTTAGGCACCTCCCCTAATAAGGCATATAGAGTTGTAGGACTACTAGTACTAGGCAATGTTTGTGCTCTTTGTGGACAACACACACATATGGATCTAGCACTATATTTTTTGGAGGACCTATTATAGGGTATCAACTATGTTTCTAATACATGGGGGATACCAATTCACTCAGTGATGGACACAATTAGACTACATCTGAGCCTCATAGTTCCACAGGCATAGACCACACTAGTAATAGTTTCCACATAGCATAGCTCACAATATTTTGCACTAGGCTCATGACGCTCTATAGATGGCTCAAGTATACAAGGTGGAGATGTCAATATCATAGTTGAGGGCCTTGATGATTTTGGTGAGTAGTTACAAGGGCTATCTAAGATTGATACTAGTTGGAGCATGGGATTTTCATCATACATGGACCTATTATTTTGACTTGGCACTAATTCTACACCAATACTGAGCCAATTATACATGCCACTTCACTCATCATTACTCATAGTTAGAGATTGTGGTGCTAAGGGTAGTTTAGTAGGTGTTGGAGTTTCAGTAGATGTTGTTGGTGTATTAGGATGAGATGTTGACACTAGAGGTGCATTGACAAATGTTACCATGGAGTCTAATGATCATTTTCTAGCTCCTGAGACCCATGTACATATATAATATGTTTAAATTTAAATATATGAACTTTAAAAATAGTTGAAATAGATATTAAAAAATTATAAAAAATTATATAAATTATGTAGGTGTAGGTTGCTGAGCACATTATTACATCTAGTGTTGGGTCAAGGCATGTACATTAGAGGAAGCATTCTACTGAGACACCCTTTCCTACTCAAGTACAAAATTTAAATAGTTTGTAAGGTTATTTATGTTTCAAACTATACACACTCGTATTGATGTACACATTCATATATATGTTTAGATAGTTCTAGTGTATATATATTTGTAGGCCTCAGTTGTTGATCAGAGGGTCATTCTATTTGTATGCATCTTGAGGGGTTCCTCTAATGCAAGGGCATTTGAGGGTCAAGGCTGTTGACTCAAATATGGGTTTTTGTTGAAGTTTACTTCTATAGATCATAACTTTTGACTCAAATGTCAGTTTTGGCTGAAACTTTACACACAGTTCCATGGGGAGGAGCTATTTGGATTTTTAATGTAAATCTGCTTGATAGGTGGCCATTTTGACATTTTTTTGGGAGCTTGAAATGTGTTGTATTGACCATCAAAATTGGCTTTTTCAATTTATTTTTTTTCTATTTTTTAGGAAAGTTATTTTTGTAATAAATCTAAAATTATATTTTTGATTTCATTGATTAGTTGACAATTCATCTACCCTTAGTTGGGGGATTTTCTTGGAAAAAAATAAGGATTCACAAGATGAGTTTTTAAAATTACCAAAAATGGAAATATCTATTTTTCCCAAAAATCTACCAAATATGGTAATTTTTAGAATTTTAATTAGTTTTTCTTTTCATTGTAGAGAAAGAGTAGAGTTCTGAAAGTTTAATGAAGAATTATGGAATTCTAAAACTTTTGTGTTACATTAATTTTTGATTTATTCTTTGAATGGTTTAGGTTACATTATTTGGTATTAGAGCAGTAAGATGGCTAGGAGAGGAAGAGGAAAAGAAAGAGGAAGAGGAACTATCACACTGATGCAAAGATTGGTACTAGATATGCAAAGGGAGCTTGAAAAAATCAACGAATGACTAGGTAATCAAGGAATCCAAAGAGGAAATGAATTTAATGAAGAGGGAGAAAATGTAGATGAAAGGTTGGTAGAAATGAGCTATGAAGATAGAGTTCTCAAGGCTTTATAAGGAAGAAGTGAAGCAATAAAGATTGATGTTTCAGACTACATTTGTAGTCTAAAGCCAAAAGACTTAATAGATTGACTTAGTAAGATGGGGAATTTTTTTGAATGGAAGCCTATGAAAGAAGAAAAGAAGATGAAGTTTGCATGCACAAAATTAAAAAGAGACGTAATGATATGGTGGGATCACCTTCAAAAGGAAAGAATTAGAAATGAAAAGGAAAAGATCAAGACATGGATCAAGATGGAGAAAAATATGAGAAAAAAATTCTTACCCATGGGTTATTCACAAACCCTCTTTTGAATATTCTAGAATTTGAAGCAAAACTTGTCCTCAATGCAAGACTATACAAATGAATTTTACAAGCTATCCATGTGCATAGAGAATCAAGAAAATAATGAACAGATGGTTGCTAGATATTTGATTGGTCTAAAATTTTAATTTCAAGATGAATTGACCATGCATCATGTTAATAGTATGGAGGAAGCCTACCAATTAGCTATGAAGGCTAAAGAAAATTAGAATAGGAAATATAACTAGAGGAATAGAGGTGGTCAAAGGGGTACATCAATCCCATTTTATTGAGAGAGTTTTCAAGGTTTTGAAAAAAAATAGATACTAGGCAAGATCCTCCAAATCAAGAAAGAGCGAGGGATTTTCAGCGAGGTCAAGGCTATGGAAGCAAAAGAGGTTGGGAAGACTAGAGAAGGAATCTCAATGGTTTTAGGTGTAGAGAAGGATGTAGGGATTTCAAGTGTTCCAATTTTAACATGCAGAATAGGAATCGAGGAGGGTCATTCAAAGTGAACCTAGCCCAAGCTAATAATGAATCTAAACAAAAAGTATCTCTAAGTATGGGAGAAGTCTCATGATGATAAGGATAATTATTATTTAAACCAAGGAGGATTTAGAGGAGAAAGGCATTGATGATTCATGGCTTAGAACCAACATATTTCAGACAAGGTGTACCTTAGGAGGAAATGTATGTCAAGTAATTTTTGATAGAGACAGTTGTCAGAATATGGTTTCTAAAGATATGGTGGAGAAACTAAATCTCTAGTATGAAAAGAACCCTCATCCTTATAGGATTACATGGTTTAAAAAGGGAAGTGAAGTCATAGTAGATAAGGGGTGCCTTGTTAAATTTTCCATAGGAAATGTCTACAAGGATGAGCTATGGTGTGATGTGATTGATGGATGCATGCCATGTCCTCTTGGGCCATCCCTAGCAATATGATAGAAAGCTTATTCATAATGGGGGAAAAGATACTTAAACCTTCTAGAAGGATGGATCTAAGGTAGTTTTATTACCTCACAAGGGTGATGGAGAAAATAAAAGTATGCTATCTGAAAAGGAACTTGTTAAGGAAATGAAAGTAAATGGGTGTCGTTATGAATTGGTATTACAAAAGGGGAAATAGGAAGACTTGACTATACCACAAGAAGTAGTTGTAGTGTTGGAAGAATATTTAGATGTTATTCTAGAGGAGCTACATGACAAATCCCCAAAATGATACATCCAACATCATATTGATCTTATTCCAGGAGCAAGTCTTCCCAATCAAGCAACATACATAATGAGTCTAACATAGCATGCAAAATTGGACAAACAAGTGACTGAGTTCATGCAAAAGGGCTTAGTATAGGAAAGAATGAGTTCTTGTGTTGTCCTAGCATTGTTATCTCCAAAGAAATATGGACTATGGAGGATGTGTAGAGACAGTTGAGCCATCAATAAGATAACCACCAAGTATTGTTTTTCTATCCCACTTTTGGATAACATAATGGATGTTCTTGCTAGAGTGACATATTTCTCTATGATTTTTCTATGAAGTAGGTACCATCATATCTATATCCAAGAGGGGGATGATTGAAAAACAACTTTCAAAACTAGGTATAGTTTGTAATGAATGGAAGGTTATGCCTTTTGGTTTATCCAACTCACTTATAACATTAATGAGACTCATTAACATTGTATTGCATCCCTTCATTGGTAAGTTTGTATTAGTTTATTTTGATGATATACTAATTTTTAGTAAGGGAAGGGAAGAACATTTGCAACACTTGAGGATGATCTTGGGGGTATTGAGAAGAGAAAAGATCTGTACAAATTTGAAGAAGTGTAGGCTCATGCAAGCAAGCTTGGCTTTTCGAGGATTTGTCATTTCTACATATGGTGTAAAGATGGATTCAAATAAAGTTCATGCCATTCTTGAGTGGCATAATCCATGTAGTGTTAGCAAGGTGAGAATTTTTCATGTCTTCGCTACTTTCTATAGAAAGTTCAATCATAATTTTAGCAGCATTGTAGCACCTATGACAAGCTACACTAAGGGTTGGGAGTTTTCATGGACCAAAGAGTTTGAAGAGAGTTTCCAATACCCAAAGGTCATTGAGGCTCCAATACTAGCACTACTATATTTTAATAAAGTGTTTGAAGTGGACTATGATGCCTTACATGCAAGAATTGGTGTTGTACTCAACCAACAAGGTAAGCCCATTGCATTTTTTAGTGAAAATTTGAATGATGTACAAAAGAAATATTCTACAAGAGATATAGAATTCCATGAAATTATGTAAGCTTTCAGGCATTAGTAGAATTATCTAGTGGCCAAAGAATTTGTATTTTTTACAAACCACATTGCTTTGAAATACTTGAAAACACAAAATAAATTGAACACTAGACATGAAAAGTGGATTTCTTTCTTATAGGGGTTTACCTTTGTTCTGAAGCATAAATAAGGGAAACAAAATCAAGTTGCAGATTCCTTGAGTAGGTGAGCTATTATTTTGGCCATCATGAAAATAGAAATGGTTGGCTTCAATTCAATCAAAGGCTTTTATGAATCAAATAGTGACTTTTGGGAAGTTGTTGATGGTTCAGGGTAAGTATCTAATGCAAGATGGTTACTTGTTGAAGGGGAAGTAGTTGTGTTTCTATAGGCTCAATGTAGAAAAATATTATTCAAAAATTTCATAGCACTCATATGGTTGGGTATTTTGAGAAGGATTAAAAAATAGATTTGGTGGCATATAACTACTATTGGCCAAAAATGAAGTGAGATATCACTAGGTTTGTGGAGATGTGTTGAATTTTTTAGGTGGCCATAGTGTACTCCCATAACACTGGACTATACATGCCATTACCAATCCTAATAGGACCGTGGATAGACTTGAGTATGGATTTTATATTGGGACCACTACATACACAATGAGTAATGACTCTATCTTTGTAGTTGTGGACAAATTCTAAAAAATGGTTCATTTAATTTATTGTAAGAAAACTAGTGATACTACTAGGGTGGCTGAGTTATTCTTTTCTAAAATAGTCAAATTGCATAGGGTTCCAAAAAATGATCGCCCCTAATTGAGATACTAAGTTCTTGAGTCATTTTTGGAGGACCTTATGGAAGAAAATGGGAACAAAGTTATAGTTCAATAGTACTTACCATCCATAAATGTATGGACAAACATAAGTTATCAATCATAGTTTGGGTAATCTATTGTGATGTATTTTTGGAGAGAAGCACAAACAATGGGATTTGGCATTGCCCTAGACAAAATTTTCTTATAATAGCTTAGTGAATAAGTCAACTGGTAAGTCACCATTTCAAGTTGTTTATGGTTGTAACCCTCAAGCTATTCTTAATTTGGTGTAGCTCTATGATTTGCAGGAAGATGTAAGATAGAAGTTGTAGGACAACAATGAGCAGTACAAAGTTTATATAGATGCTACTTAAAGGTATTAGGTTTTTAGTGTAGGGGATCTAGTGATGATTTATCTTCAAAAGAAGAGGTTTCCTACTAGAACTTATCATAAGTTGAAATATAAAAAAATTGGTCCCTACAAGATTTTGAAGAAGTTTAATGATAATGCTTCTGAGATAGAGCTCCCTAGTGGTCATGATATATCACATGTGTTTAATATTTCTAATTTGTATACTTTCTATGGTGATAATACCTCTATTGAAAAGGAGGATGTGGTATACTAGACATACCATCCCCATAAAGAAGAGAGAAAAGGTTGCATAGGTTCTGCACAAGAAGATTGTTCGAACTCACCATGGTGACGAAAACATATATCTCATGCAGTGGGAAGGGTTGGCACTGACAAATGGCACCTAGATTACAGAATGGGATTTGTAGAAGCTAGATGAGCCTAAATTGAAGTAGTTTTAGGACTAGAAATTACAATAGCTACATTCTTTTCAAGTAGGGAAGAATGATGTAGGGGCATCTAAGGGTCAACGGTGTTGACTCAGATATGGGTTTTGGCTAAGATTTACTTCTAGGGGTCATAGCATTTGACTCAGATGTGGGTTTTGTATAAAATTTTATAGGTAGTTGCACGAGGAGGAGTTATTTGGATTTTCAATGGAGCTTAGCTCAATAGGTGGCCATTTTGACATTTTTCTCGGAGCTTGTAATATCGTCTTGACCTCCAAAATTGGCTTTTTGTGTTTTTTTTAATCCTTTTAGTAAAGTTTTTTTTGTAATAAATTTGAATCATATTTTTGATTTCATTGATTAGTTGGCAATTCATCTTGCCTTAGTTGGGGGATTTTCTTGGGAAAATTGGGATTTGTAGGATGAGTTTTAAAGATTACCAAAAATGGAAATATCTATTTTGTCCATAAATCTACCAAATATGCTAATTTTTAGAATTTTAATAATCATTTATTTTGTGTCATTGTAGAGGAAGAGTAGAGTTGCAAAAGTTTAATGAAGAATTATGGCATTCTAAAAATTTTGTGCTGTATCAATTTTTGATTTATTCTCTGAAGGGTTTGGATTGCATCACCCCTAGTAGTACTAGATTTATGTATATTTTGATGCATTTATATATTGGAGACTCTGTTTACATGTTTACCTATTCTAGAGACTTACATACATGTATTTCTATACCTCAATGAGATGTACATTTCACTATTTATTTGACTATTTTTAGCTAAATGACATGTATTTCACTATATATATTTTACATATAAATGTGTATTCAAGACATACATGCATTTCAATATAGATTTTAGATGTAGATGATCATACTTGAGACATACATGTATATTTTTGTATTTTGGTAGAACATTCTTCATGAATTAGATTATAGATTTTAAACTTAAGATTTTTTTGTGATCATTATAAAATAATCAAATTAACTTCTCTTTACCTACTTCAATAGTTAAATATGAAGAAGCTCCAAATTGATCTATGAGGCTAATTTATAATTTAGAAAAAAATATGTATATGGTGATTGAATTGAATTCATTACTTGTTGTTTTTTTTTTATTACATCCAATTAATGTTATATTGTTATCCTCACTAGCTTATGTTCAAACTACGTGCCCATTTTATCTAAGTGGTTGAATTATTTTTCATGCAAAGTATATTAGTATATGTGCTTAAAATTACTAAATTAACCCAAATGAATTAGATTATAGATTTAAACCATTATACTTATTTTTAATCATTATAAAATAATAAAGTTAATTTCTCTTTACCTAATTCAATATTTGAATATTTAGAAGTTCCCATTGGATATATTAAGCCTAACAACTTTAAATTAATTTTAATTATTCTAAAATAAATCTTAAGAAGAAGTAATAGATAAAGCTAATATTATTAAATTAATATAACATTCGTCCATTATAATTTTTAAATCAATTAGTACGACTAAAGATACATATTTGTTTTATGTGGATAAAAATATGCTAGCAGGTAAGCCAATATATTATTTTTAAAAACTTTTACAAGATATAATATTATCAAAAGCTTTCATCCATGGTAATTAATATTATTAAAATGTATACATTTAAAGGTCTTGAAATTTGATATATTAAGGCAAAAAAATTTAAATTAATTTAAATTATTATAAAATAAAATTTAAGAAGAACTAATATCTATAAGATAATATTATTAATTTAATATAAAATTCATCCCTTCTATTTGTTAAATCAATTAGTAGGACTAAAGAAACATATTTGTCTTATGTGGATAAAAATATGCTAGTAGGTAAGCCGATACATTATTTTTAAAAACTTTTAGAAAATATAATATTCTTAAAAACCTTCATCCATGGTAATTAATATCATTAAATATATACATTTAAAGGTACATAAATTTGATATATCAAGGCAAACAAGTTTAAATTAATTCAAATTATTATAAAATAAATCTTAAGAAAAATTAATAACTATTATATAATATTATTAAATTAATATAACATTTATCCCTTCTAATTGATAAATCAATTAATATTAACAAAATATCTACAATGAGCAGTACAAAGCTTCTATAGATGCTACTCAAAGGTATTAGGTTTTTAGTGCAGGGGATCTAGTGATGGCTTATCTTAGAAAGAAGAGGTTTCCTACTAGAACTTATCATGAATTGAAATATAAAAAAAATTGTCCCTACAAGATTCTGAAGAAATTTAATGATAATGCTTCTGAGATAGAGCTCCCTAGTCGTCATGATATATCTCGTGTATTTAATATTTCTGATTTTTATACTTTCCATGTTGATAATACCTCTATTGAAAAGGAGGATGTGGTAGACTAGATAGACCATCCCCATCAACAAGGGAGAAAAGGTTGCATAGATTCTAGACAAGAAGACTATTCAAACTTGCCATGGTGACTAAAATAGATATCTCATGTAGTGGGAAGGGTTGGCACCAATAGATGGCACCTAGATTTCAGAATGGGATTTGTAGAAGCTAGATGGGCCTAAATTGAAGTAGTTTTAGGACAAGAAATTACAATGGCTACTATGAAATTTACAGGTGGGAAGATTTACTTCTAAGAAGTTGGGGGGGGGGGGTGTGGTGTGAATTCGAAGTAACTAACTTTAACCTTTTCAAATCCTTTTAATTAATATCATCCACATACATCTCATTCATCTATTAAATATGAAAGTAAAAGGCATGCATGGAAATAGATAACACACAAATTTTGTAACCCAAAAACTCTCGAAAATGAGAAGGTAAAACTGGGGTGGGGATGACACCCACAAAGTATCACTACAACAATATATAACTCTTCAAGGTTACAAAGTTTGACCACTTACAATGGTCTTCCTATGAAAGGCCTATCTTGTTAAAGACTTTCACACCCTATTAAAAGTGACATGGTTAAAGGATTTCACTACCCTATTAAAAGTAGGCATAGTTAAAGGACTTTAGTACATTCACTTGGAATGCCACCCTGTTAAAGGATTTACAAATGGCTGCTAGGCCAACCTAAGTCCATAGTATTTCCATATCTAATACAATTTCTATAAAGTATTAGAAAGACTTTGACTTGATAACTAGCAATCCTCTATTGCTGATTCTAGATCCTTATTCTGCTCTATGTGCTCTAATCCTTGCTTCATCTAATATGTCACTCTTCAAAGTTCTTGTTACCTATTTTTCCCCCGCCAAAAAATTTGAATTTAAATGCAGCACACCCAACGGCTACTTTCCATCTTTTATATTATTTAAATCCCCCTAGAAATATGAAAAATAAATGATTAAAACTTATGGTATTTCTTATTTTCTTAAATTTATTTCTACTTGCTCACAACTTTTTGCACTGTCAAATCTTGCATAGATCTATGGTGGGTTCTTTTTGGCATTTTAAAAATGCACTATCTTTATGTAATGCAGGGAAGCCCCTTTGTGATGTGTGGCAAGTGGGGCCATGTTCTTCTTGTAGGTTACAGAGGGGACAACTACTGGCTGAGTTGGAAATTCTATTGGTGCTTGCTTTCTTGCATTTTGAGTTCTGTCATATTTCTTGACAATGTGGGGAAGCTCTTTTTGGCCACGTAGCAGGTGGGTCCATCTTCTTTGAGCTATCATAGATAGGGTGGACAAGGTGGCAGGGTGAGTTGGTAGCTTGATTGGTGCCCACATTCCCAAATTTTGTCTTCTGTTAGGCTTTTCGAAAATGTGGGAATGCCCCTTTGTGACACATGGTTGGTGTGACATCATGGGCTCACCTTTTTCAGAAGGTGATGATGGCTCATCTTCTATGGTAGTTTTTAGGTGAGTCAGAGTACAACAAAAGCATCTCATTAGTTTATCCAATTGACTAAGTATACAGTCATGTAAGATTGTTTATCATTGTTAGATTCAAATAGATCAAGGGATGGCACTTCCCTACATTATAAAGTTGCAAGGAGATTAAGGAATGAGGGAAAGTGCCTTGTTGTCGCATGTCCTTGTCAAGCTAGGCTTGTTTCATATGTCATAGGGTGATGCAAATTGGGGCCAAGTCAAGCTGAGTCAGATGTTGAAGTGTTTTGTGGGCCCAAAATTTTGAAGGATAGGCACAGTATATGGAGAATCTTTCCCCATCATTGATCTTGTAGAGATCAATGATCAGTGCTTTCTTGCAATATAAAGATGCACAAAAATTAAACATTGTGGGTAAGCACTTGAAGAACATGTGTCCTTGTGGGCCTGGCCAAGGTATTAATAGTTAAGGCAGTGCAATTGGGGCTAACAGTTAGATTGTAGCCACAGTTAAGCTAGGAGGTGTGGCAGTTAGTTGAAAAGATATGGTCAGACAAGTGGAGACTTTGCAGGGTGGCAAAAAAAAATAAAATCATTGGCCCATGTGGTCTATTCTGGTTACAAGACTTAGTTGACTTGCTAACCTTCCTGATTCACGAGCTAGGAATGAAGGAAATTGAATTTTTTTAAACAATCTGATCCTTGTGATCAATTCCAACCACTCCCAAGTGAATCCAACACTCCACTACCTCTAATCCTACCCATCTACTCAGTTAGAATGGTTTAATGGCACCATTTGCTATCTTCTTGGGGCCCTGTTTCAATAAAAGATCAGATTTCATGGTATCTGAGTCTGTGCCAAGGTTGGATTCACCCTAGATATGCATTATTATTCTTTATAGGACTTAACGATGGTGGTTGTAGGGTAACTTCAGTTAGAAATATCTCAGTTATGCCTGAGCTTTAAAAGCAATTTTTACAGATTTTGTTTTGGTTGACTCTTCTCCAACTCCTCTGATATTGCTCTACAACTTCAATGTAAATTCCCTTTGCCTCTAAACTATATGACATTCTACCTTATCTCCATTGATGTAAAGTGCAAGAACTATTTGCCTCTCACTAGTGTATTGTAGAGATCTTCAATGTTGCATGACTATATCTCTTTTGGCCTATGAATGGTATATAAGTGAATCATCTCTTTCCTTGTGTCATTCATTTGGATTTTTTGATCTGCATGTGATTGTTAAATTAAAGCAAGTCTAGATGTGTATATCTTTTGGTGTCATGACTCTTCAATAGTGCATGTATGGGTAGAGATTGGTTTGAACACTCTATTTTGGTGCATCACCTCCTTAGGTTAGAGTAGGTAGATTTGCTTTCATGCATTCCTTCTCCCTTTTCCTCTCCAAGAGTATTTAGGTGCATCCTGATAGTAAAGGAAGTTGGCCTCCTCTAGAGACTCAACCTCATAGTTCAAGTCCCATAGCTTGGAGATTGTTTCCATATTTAACAAGGTTTTCCTTAGGTAAAAACTTTGGACATGGGTGCAAACTTTTATGACAACAGTTTTTGGCATGCTTGGTGGGACAAAGAAGATTCAACTATATAAGTCTACTGGTTAGCCAGTTGATCCTGATACACTAAGAATTTGGATGTTATTCTTAGTGCTACTAGCCTTTGGAGGCATCCAATCAAACATCATGGAGACTCTAGTGCAAATCTATTGGTTTCAAGAAGAAACAATGCTGGTATGTGTAAAGATCATCTCTGATCTTTTATGTTTTCAAGTTTTTTCTATGAGATTAGTTAATCGAATGCTTTATCATGGATTCTTTTCATAGAAATCCTTCCCACTTTCCCCCATATCATGAAGAGGCTATCCCTTGTCCCTCTCACTCCCTACATCAGTCTATCCAGCCTCCCTTGGAACCCTATAGTGTTCACATATCAAAGGCAAGATTACTCTATGATTGCTTAGATAGCTTGGGTTTCAAGTTTGTTAAACTTGGAAGATTTTTTAGCCGTGTTGAAAAATCCATACCTAGATACAGATTATGGGGATTTTTCTCACATTCAACTCATTATGGCTACTTGGAATATTGAGTTTCAAAATGATAAGGAAACATGGGAAGATGATCCTCTTGTTTGTAGCATGGTGACTAAGGTTTATGATATTTTTTAGATGACTCATCATGTTCCCCATATAATGTGGAAAAAAGAAGAAGAGAGGGAGAGACAGAGACATTTTGAGTAGAATCTTGCAAGGCAAGTTGCTGAAAAAAGAGAGGAGGAAATGAGGCTCCAGTCAGCTCATTTTTGAGCCAACGAGGCAGATGCCACCCCTTCTCCAAAATATGTCATCCCAAGCTTTAAGAAGCCCCCTCCTTTACAAGAGCATGCTACTATAGCCCCTCCACCCCCTATAAGAGAGAGTTGGACTAGTCATGAGCCCCCTGGACCTATCACTATTTCCTTATTTCTAGGTGGGCCGGTTGTATGGACTCATGATTGTCCAAATATGCAGCTTTGGGAGAGTGAGTCCAAACTCACAAAGATTCCATGTGAGGAGTTGTAGTCTGTTGAGGACAACAAAGAGGAGGTTTCGAAGCCAAAGGAAGAGGACCCAACCCTCTTATCTGAAGAGCTTCTCTCTTTTGTTAGGGAAGAAGAAGAAGACAATAAGTTTGTTCCTCCTCTTGAGGAACAAGTTATGGCTTTTGAGCCCTTGCCAATGAATGAGGATCTATAGCTAGAAAAGGAAGAGAATCATTTGTTGCAGAAAAAAACCCTCTATGATGTGGAGGATGGACAAGAAAATCTCAAGGATAGCCTTTTCCTTGAGGGGGAATATGCTAACCTACAGGAGGTTGCCCCCTAACCTATGCATGTCTTTGTAACTGTAATACAGGAGATCAATGATGAGGCTGATCTTTTGGATGAATTGGATGCTATCTACTCTTCCATAGACATTGAATCAAAATCTCATATATATGAGGAGCATGTTCCACAACAGAAATAAGTGGAAGGTCACACCATACTAGTAGATCCAAAGGAAGTGGTTCATAGGCAGCATGAACAAGATGTGGAAAAAAGAGAGAGGAGGAGCTACTTCCAAACTAGTTGAAGACTACCATTGCAAAGCATAGTCAAGTGGTCAACAATGATTCCTCTGGCCCTACACCATCAAGAGGATGCCCCATCAGTTATGTAGCTCTACAACAAATCTAGAAGTTTCCCCCAGTCATGCTTACTTCAGAGCATGAGAAATATTATCACAAAGAGGAGAAGATATGTTTTGCTCCACAAGAAAACACCCTAGTGTTGGGAAGCTTCACTATTTTCAACATCGAGAAGGAGGTGTTCCATGCAGCAATGTGCTTGTCATACCTATTGATTCACCTAACTACCATTATGCATGGAACAAGAAACCACTTGATAAGGAAGGGCAACTATTTTTGCAAACTATTCAATGGGTTTGTTTGATCCCCCTCTTTGGAAATATTTGTATATATTAGAGTAGTATTCTTTCTATTGGTTTTCTTTCTTTCCAAGAAGTGCATGAGCACAGGTTTCTCTCTGTGAGATAGCCATTTTTTTCAAAATTTTAAAGGTTGTAGAAGTTTTGGTCTCCAGTTCCAATTGTAGAGGAGCAAAGATAGAGTTTTTAGGGTTTTGTTCTTAGAGAGGTAGGCTTAGGGTTTCATAGTGCATGAGATCCATAATTTTTATGAATTTTTAGCCCAATGCATGCATAAGGCCACTAGTCATATGCATAGTTGGCTTGCATCCCCTTTGAGTTGCTAGAAATGTTACCTATTTTGCACCTGCCAAAAAAATTGAATTTAAATGTACATCACCTAATGGCTACTTCCCATATTTTATAATATTTAAATCCCCCTAGTAATATGAAAAATAAATGATTAAAACTTATGGTATTTCTTATTTTCTTAAATTTTTTTCTACTTGCCTGTAACTTTTCATGTTATTAGATCTTGCATAGATCTACAGTGGGCACTTTCCTACATTTTGAAAATGCACTACCTTTACATAATGCAGGGAAGACCCTTTGCAATGCATGGAAAGTGGGTCCATGTTCTTCTTGTGGGCCACAAAGGGGAGAACTACTAGCTGAGCTGGCAATTATATTGGCACCTACTTTCTTGCATTCTGGGTTCTATCAGATTTCCTAACAATCCGGGGAAGCACTTTTTGGCCATGTGGCAAGTGGGTCCATCTTCTTTGAGCCATTGTTGATAGGATGGACAAGGTGGAAGGGTGAGTTGGTAGTTTGATTGATGCCCATATTCCAACATTTTGTCTTTTTTCATGGTTTCTGACAATGCAGGCATGCCCCTTTATAAAACATGGTTGGTGTGACATCATGGGTCTGCCTTTCTCAAAAGGTGATGATAGCCTTTCTTTCATGGTAGTTGTTAGGTGAGTTAGAGTACAATGAAAGCATCTCATTATTCTATCGAGCTGACTAGGTATACTATCACATAAGATTTTTTTATCGTCGTCAGATTCAAATAGATCAAGAGTTGGTGCTTCCCCACATTATAAAGTTGCAAGGAGACTAAGGAATGGACACAAGCACTTTGTTGCTACATGTCCTTAAGGGGCCAGGTTTGTTTCATATACCCTAGGGTGATGCTAGTTGGGGCCAAGTTAGGCTAAGTTAGATGTCGAAGTGTTTTGTGGGCTCAAAATTTTAAAGGACATGCACAATATATGGAGAATCTTTCTCAATCATTGATCTTACAGAGATCAATGATCAATGCTTTCCCACAATATAAAGATGCATAGAAATTAAACATTATGGTTAAGCACCTGAAGGACACATGTCCTTGTGGGTCTAATGAAGGTATCAACAGTTAAGGTAGCATAATTGGGGCTGACAGTTACATTGTATCCGTAGTTAAGCTAGGAGGTGGCACAGTTAGTTGAAAAGATATGGTCAACTGCATGGAGACTTTACGAGGTGGCAAAATAAAATAAAATCATTAGCCCATATGGTCTATTCTAGTTGTAGGACTTAGTTGACTTGCTGACCCTTTTGATTCACGAGCTAGGAATGAAGGAAATTGAGGTTTTTTGAACAATCTAATCATTGTGATAAATTCCAAGCACTCCTAAGTGAATGCAACACTCCACCACATCTAATCCTACCCATCTACTCGATCAGAATGGTTTAATGGTTCCATTTGTTGTCTTCTGAGGGCCTTGTTTCAATAAGAGATTAGATTTCATGGTATCTAAGTCTGTGCCAAGGTTGAATTCACCCTAGATATGCATGATTATTCTCTGTAGGACCTAATAATGGTGGTTGTGGGGTAACTTTTGTTAGAAATATCACAGTTATGCTTGAGCTATAAAGGAAAATTTTGTAGATTTTGTTCTAGTTGACTCTTATCTGAGTCCTCTAATATTGCTCTGCAACTTCAATGTAAATTCCCTTTGCCTCTGAACTATATGACATTCTACCTTATCTCCTCCAGCCATTGATGTAAAGTGCAAGAACTATTTGTCTCTCATTGGTGTATTGTAGAGATCTAAAATCTTGCATGACTATATCTCTTTTGGCCTATGAATGGTATATAAGTGAATCCTCCCTTTCCTTGTCTCATTCATTTAGTTTTTTGATCTAAATGTGATTGTTAGATTAAATCAAGTCCGGATGTGTATATCTTTTGGTGTCATGATGGTTCAATAGTGCATGTATGGGTAGAGATTGGTTTGAACACTCTATTTTGGTGCATCACCTCCTTAGGTTAGAGTAGGTAGATTTTCTTTCATGCATTCCTTCTCCCTTTTCCTCTCCAAGAGTAGTTAGGTGCACCCTAATAGTAAAGGAAGCTAGCCTCCTCTGGAGACTCAACCCCATAGTTCAAGTCCCATAGCTTGGAGGTTGTTTCCCTATTTCACAAGGTTGTCCTTAGGTAAAAAAATTGGACATGGGTGAAAACTTTTGTGACAATAGTTCTGATACTTGGTTCTTGATCAACTGGATTATGCAATGCTACTCTTTTCTTCGCTAAGCCTTTTCACACCCTTCTATACTACACAATAATTCACCCATATACTTTTCACTCGCTCATCCTCTATCTTGCATAATGAGGTCTCGGCCTCCTTTTAAAGATTTCAAAGACTTAGGATTAGGTATGAATTTATGATCAATATTAAATCTTTATTTCCCACTCATTTCTTACACTTTTCCTATTGGTTGCATCCCTTCTCCATTTTTCTTATTAGTTGCATGCTGATTACATAGGTAATGCAAAATATTTGATCTTATCTTCAGGATCCTTCGAGATTCATCTTATGTTAGCTCCAAAAATAGTTTGTATCTGAATTTGTGAAGGTACAAACTCATATGTTGATTCTGTGTTGCTTGCCACTTACTAGTTGTTGATAATTTGCACATATAAGAGAAATAGCTCACTTGGCTCCTATAGTAATTCTATTTCACTCGGCATCTATACTCTACTCAGATCCTATAGTGACTTGACACTTTTAATTCACTTGACACCTAAAGATTGCTTGGCACCTGAAGTTCACTCAGCACCTATAGTAATTCTCTAGCTCAACATACACTATAGCTCGACTTCTATATTATACTTGGCATCATCTTGAGAATTGGTTAAGTGTGTTGACACTCAATTGTTAAAACTAATTTGAGACTAACAATCTCCCCCTTTGACATGAGTGGCAAAAACACTTAACTAATCATTATGAATCTAATCTCTATGAGTATACTACATATTTTGTTTGGCATATGTACAAGGCTTCATAAACTTATTCAAAATCCTATATACATCAAAATCTTGTAACTCCCCCTGAGCTGATGTGCCATTTCCATTCTTGTAACCAAAATTCTTGTGCTAAATTTGTCTCATGCTGATGTATCTGATACTCTTTGCCTTGTCTCTACTCTGTATCTATTTGTACCCTATTTTTGGTGATACTTTTTCACACATCTTCACATCTTCCTACAATTTTTATTTTCATTTTGGTTGTATCTCCTTATTTCTTTTCAAAATTTGAATATCTCCCCCTTTGGATATTCATTATTTCGTCCATTAAAGAATGTATCTATATACCATTCTTATTTACTTTTCCCCCAAAATATTATATCTCCCCCCTATTTACACACTATATCTCCCCCTTTTTGACACTTATGTCAAAGGATCCTAAGGATGAATAGAATATTTTTCCAAAAGTGTTTTATTTACATTCATAATCATCTTGAGAGAAGCATCCCAATTATCTAAAGCAATTTCCAATGACTTGTGCTGGATGGTTGTCTCTACTTCAAGATGTACAAGGCCTTCTAAAGTAGAAAGATTAGGATCTTTCTTGAGAATAGTTTCTACATAGGCTTGTTCCTTATGGAGTACTTCTAAATGTTGGGTAATGGGTGATTGAATGTGCATCAATTTGGCCTTGATATTGGCCTCTTCTTCTATTAATACAACTAACTATTTTTGTGTGTGAAGCATAGCTACAAAATCATTCTCACTTTGAGCTAGATCTTTGGGTAGTTGAGTGTAGAAATCTTGAGATTTTGTTCCAAGCTCATTATCCTTTGGCTAGTTTCTTGTGTGAAATATGATGAATCACACAACTTGGTGTACAATGAGAATACATTCTTAGGTACTTTCTTTACTTTTTCAATCTTCTTAGCCAATTCTACTTGGGTAACTGTTATTTCACTTGACATTTTCTCATTCACTTTCATCTAAAATTTCTTTTCTGACCATTGTAATAATTTAACATTAGTGTCAAGGTCCTCATTTTGTACCTAGTCCACTATGTTGGATAATTAATCCATGATTGGTTGGGTTTCATTAGGTACTTGCAAGCTAAATACATCAAGAAACATGTCCTTGATTTCCACCAATGCTTGCTTCTACCTATACTCATTTTTGAGTAATTCTTGTTTCTTCCTTCTCTTTAGTGCCTCTTGCACTTCATTTATCTATTGTAGGTTCATAGTTCTAGAGTCATAGCTAGATATCACTATTTCTTCTTCAAGTGTAGGGTCTCCATAGTGAAGTACCCTTACAACCTTTGTGGTGCTTGAGCCTAGTGCTAAAATCTACAATGTTACTGCTTCAATGCTTGGCTTCTTAGTAGGAGTCCTTGAGGTAGGAAAGTTCACCAATGCTTGTATTGCCTCTTGTTCCTTAGGGGTTTTCTCATCTTCTTTCTCCTCTTCTCTACTACCTTGATCAATAATAATGATTTGAGGAGGTGCAACTTGACTTTATGCAGTAGGATCATCTTATCCTATTGGCTCCTTGGTCATTGTTGTGATTGTAACTATATGATCAACCTTAGCAATTTTAAGCTATGCTTCTTCCTCCTTAGGTTGATCTTCTGTAGCTATGGGAGGTTATGTAGGTGGTTCTTGAGTGTTCCCTTTTCCCTTTTAATTCCTGCGACAACCTTCTGCATTTCATCCAAACTCACCAAAAATAGATTTGTGCATAGCTATGATAGTAGCGTAGTTTAGCAAAGGATCTTTTTGAGATCCTCTGTAGTTAGAGGAGTTATGTTATGACCTGATGTTTCAAGAACATCCTTGACAATTATTTTGTCTACAGGTCCTATTTGTGGAGGACTTGGTGGTGGCAGTTGGGTATCTTGGACACTCTGTTCAGTTTGGTACTCCTCAACTATTGCCTCTTCACCATGTATCTTCTCCACTATTTCTTCTTTTGAGTTTTCCTAGAGATAGAATTTTTTTTTGAAATCTAGGGTTTGTGCATGACAAAAATATAAAACTGCATAACTCAACATAGGTTAATATTCTATAGTTGTTGGAGGTTGTGTAGGTGGTTCTTGAGTGTTTTCCTTTTCCCTTATAATTTCTGCTACATCCTTCTGCAATTCATCCACACTTACCAAAACTAGATTTGTGCATAGTTGTGATAGCAGTGTAGTTTAGTGAAGGATCTTTTTGAGATCCTTTGTAGTTAGAGGGTTGATGTTTTGACCTGATGTGTTAGGAACATCCTTGACAATTACTGTGTTAGCAAGTGCTATCTGTGGAGGACTTAGTGGTGGTAGTTGGGTGTCTTGGACACTCTGTTCAGTCTACTACTCCTTAATTTTTTCCTCTTTACCATGTATCTTCTCCACTATTTCTTCTTTTGAGTTTTCCTAGAGCTAGAAGCCATTTTTTCAATCTAGGGTTTGCGCATGAAGAAAATATTAAACTACGTAACTTGACAAAAACATAAATACCTCAAGATTGATGAAATCATATTGGAATGCTATTGAATTCTTCTAATCATTGGAATTTCTTCTTTAAACTTGCTTTGCACTCTTTCTTGTCTTTGCTCTTCATTCATGATGAGGAAAAATGATTAAAAATATGATAATATACCATATTTTCATCACATTGAATGCTTAGTGTGTTTACAACTATCTAGTTGGCTTCTGAAGGATTCTACATTACTCAGCTTCCTTTGTCTTTCCACTACTCAACTTCCACAAGGGTATTCTTTACTTAGATTTAACTAAAAAATTCTTCTTCACTCGGCTTCCTTTACCAACTAGACTCCTACTAATCATTTGACTCCCACTATTTTCACAATTAACTCAGCATGGACTAGATTTTTACTCGACATTTGTGGGAAACTCAACAACACTTGCAAACTCTTGAAATTTTAACTTTTCATCTTTGATCATGCTAATCTCTTCCTTTTAGTATTTTCTTTTTTTAGGAATTGATGTATGATAAAACTTTGTAAATCAATCCCTAATGCCTTTTCTTTGCTTAGTTTGATGAAGTGTGATCACTTAACCTTTTAGTTGAAGTGATCCCTTCATTTGATGTGTTGCATCCATCTTTCTTCATCCATGTCTTGTTCATTTCTCCTTTGATGTAATCAGCATCTACCTTCTCCTTAACTTTGTTGTTCTTTGAGTTGGGTGCCTTTGACCTTGTTGGGCAATTTCTGCTGATATGACTAGTCTTCAAGCAACTAAAATATGTGGTTTGACTCAACCATCTACTATTGTTTCCTCTGAAATGTGTCCTTATGAAATTTTCAAGAATGTGTCCATATTCCTGATAGTAATGATAGCTATACCTGGTGTTGTAATCCCAATTGTACTGATGTCCATTATTTGCTCTTGTTGGCTAATTTGGTATCCACATAGACTTTGATTTGTACTCAAAATCTCTACATACATCTTGCAATTGTAGTAGTGACCTTCAAATCTTGGTCTTCTAGTTATGTGCTTGATGTCCTTGCTTTTTGCACTTATGAAAATGACTTACATTCTCAAGCTTCTCAAGTTGATGGGCATTCTTTCTCCTGCATACATTAGAGGTATGTCCCATTTTACCATATAAATGACAAGTAAGTTTAGTGGTCTTACCTTTGTTGCTCCTTTTGTCTGTAGTTTTGGAAGACTTTCCTTGTTCAGTGTTGGTGTAACCAAGTCCTAAAGTATCATTAGTTGCTCAAAGAACTTGATGGCCCCATGGGGTTTGTTGAAGCTCATTGCAATCTTTTCTTTTTCTTTTTACATCATTTTGTAGTTGTTCATTTCACATCTTTAGTCTAGTGATCTCAATGTCCTTGACATTTAGTTCATGATGTGCATTCATCATCTGGCTCAAGGTGTCTAGCTAGATGTTTGAAATTCTTGCAAGCTTAATTGATTTTTCTTCCAATCTATTGGCAAGGTTCTTCTTGTCTTTTTCTATCATAGCCTTGTCTTCAATGGCTCTTTTCTTCTATTTAGTCACCTCATAGAGCATTATGACTTGCAATTCTTGTTCAAGCTTGAGTGTTCTGATTTCTTTTGCTTGAGCTCTATTCTTCTCCATCGATTCTACTATTGTTGCATCAAACTCTTTGGAATCTCCATTTGAAAATAGATTTGAGGTGTCAATCTCCTTGTACTCCATGCCATTCTCAGCTATGGAAATGTCTCTTCTTCTCTTTAAGGATTTTCTCAATTCCTCTCTAGCTTCTTCCAAAGCATGTAAAGCAAGTTGTATATCAATTGTCTGATTCTCTATGATCTTCCCAAGTTTGTAGAATTCAATTTCTAGATATTTTCTCCAAGATATAAGGCCCCTTCTTGTGAGAACTTGGCTCTGATACTAGTTGTTGAATTTATAGGTGGGACAATTTACTTCTATGAGTGTGGGGGGGGGGGGGGGGGGTGGGGGTGGTGGGGGGGTGGGTTGGGGGATGATTCAGAAGTAACTAAATTTAACCTTTTTAAATCCTTTTAACTGATATCATCCACATGCATCTCATTCATCTATTAAATATGAAAGTAAAAGACATGCATTAAAATAGATAACACAAAAATTTGGTAACACAAAAACCCTCCAAAATGAGAAGGTAAAATTGGGATGGGGATGACACCCACAAATTATCACTACAACAATATGTAACTATTCAAGGTTACAAAGTTTGACCACTTCCAATGGTCTGCCCTGTGAAAGGCCTATATTGTTAAAGACTTTTACACCCTATTAAATGTGACCTGCTTAAAGGATTTCACTACCCTACTAAAAGTAGGCTTCATTAAAGGACTTAGTACATTCACTTGGAATGCCACCCTATTAAAGGATTTACAAATGGCTCCTAGCCCAACCTAAGTCCATAGGATTTCCATATCTAATATAGTAGCTAGAAAGTATTGGAAAGACTTTAACCTAATAACTTGCAATCCTCTATTGCTAATTCCAAATCCTTGTTCTGCTCTATCTACTCTGATCCTTGCTTGATTTGATATGTCACTCTTTGAAGTTTTGATACTCTATTCTTGTTCAACTAGATTCTACAATGTTGCTTTGTTATTCACTAAGTATTTTCACACCCTTCTATACTTCACTATAATTCACCCATACACTTCTTACTCGCTCATCCTCTATCTTGCATAATTGGGTCTTGACCCCCTTTAAAAGATTTCAATGACTTAGGATTAGGTATGAATCTATGATCAATATTAAATCTTCATTTCTCACTCATTTCTTGCACTTTTCCTATTGGTTGCATGCCTTCTCAATTTTTCTTATTGGTTGCATGTTGGTTTCATAGGTAATGCAAAAGATTTGATTTTATCTTCAAGATCCTTTCAGATTCATCCTATGTCAGCTCCAAAAATAGTTTACATCTGATTTTGTGAAGGTACAAACTCATATGTTGATTCTGTCTTACTCGACACTTACTAGTTGTTGATGCTCAACGCATATAGGGAAACTAGCTCACTTGGCTACTATAGTAATTCTATTTCACTCAACATCTATACTGTGCTCGACACCTATAGTGAGTTGGCACTTGAACTTCACTTGGCACCTAAATATTTCCTTGCACCTAAAGTTCCCTCAGCACCTATAGTGATTCTTTGGCTCAACATACACTGTAGCTCAATTTTTGTATTATACTTGACATCATCTTGAGAATTGGTTAAGTGTGTTGACACTCAATTTTCAAAAACAATATGAGACTAAGAACTACACTCCTTTGAATTAGGGAAGAATGATGTAGGGGCATTTGAGGTTCAAGGGTGTTGACTCAGATATGGCTTTTGGCTAAGATTTACTTCTGGGGGTCATAACTTTTGACTCAGATGTGGGTCTTGGCAGAAATTTTATAGGTAGTTACATGATGAGAAGTTAGTTGGATTTTCAATGGAGCTTATCTTGATTGGTGGCCATTTTGACATTTTTCTAGGACCCTGATATATTGTCTTGACCTCCAAAATTGGCTTTTTGTGTTTTTTTTTCAATTTTTAAGGAATGTTGTTTTTGTAACAAATTTGAAATCATATTTTTTATTTCATTGATTAGTTGAAAATTCATCTTGCCTTAGTTGAGGGATTTTCTTGGGAAAATTAAAATTTTTAGGATGAGGTTTAAAGATTAACAAAAATGGAAATATCTATTTTTTTGATAAATTTACCAAATATGGTAATTTTTTGGAATTTTAATAATTATTTATTTTCTTTCATTGTAGAGGAAGAGTAGAGTTGTAAAATTTTAATGAAGAATTATGACATTCTAAAACTTTTTTGTTCTATGAATTTCTAATTTATTCTTTGAAGGGTTTGGATTGTATCAACCCTAGTAGTACTAGATTTATGTATATTTTGATGTATTTATATATTGGAGACTTTTTTTACATGTTTACCTATTGATAAGTAGGAGATAATTTCCACATCAAGTCAAATTGAGATATTGCTATCAAGATTTAACTGTGTAATTTTGAGTCAAATTCATTGACCCATGTTTCATGAGTGGTGTTTCAACATGAATCCATCTCTCATGAGAATAAATGGAACACTTAGCACTCACTGCATCTAGGTGATGCTCATAGGGGTGAAGCACCAGGGCTTCTCAGGAGGTCACCCATCTTAGTACTACTCCAGCCTGAGTGCACTTAACTACGAAGTTTCCTCCATGATTAAGCCCAAAGCTTGCAACCCCATTTTCAAAACCTTAACCAAGTATTTTTCTTTATGAACCATTCATTAAAAATCCCCTTAAGCTCATCAATTGATAAGTAGGAGATAATTTCCATAGCAAGTCAAGTAGTCCATAATATCATCCATCCTTAGCAACTATTGCAAGCATCTTCTCTACTTATTCCTTACTATCTTTTAGAATAATAGAAAAACACATATGATCATGCTTCATACCTTTGACAAGCTCTTTCCCATCAATAAAACATATTCTAGCCGCACTACATACCTTCCCTTCTTTCTCCTTCAATGAATTCAACTTATATTTTACTCCATCCTTGGTCAGAGTATAGTTATTTACTTGCCCATTGTGTATAGTATGTATATCAAACTACCACAACCTACCTAGAAACATATGACATATGTTCATACGTATGATATGACATATTACCTCATCCTAGTATCTTCCAATCTTGAACTTCATGTAGCTCTACTCATTGAGCATGACCTTGTGGTCAACTTGCACCAAAGCAATATGGTATGGATGTAGGTTTTTCTATCTCTTCAACTTCAACTTGGTGACCATGATCATTTCTACGACCAAAATTTTAGTAATTCCACCATCAATGATCACATCACAACACTTATCTTCACATCTATACCTTGTGTGAGATAAGCCCCTTCTTTGATCAGGTTCATTCTCACCACTTAGTAGGACTCTTCTGTTAACTAGGAATTCTCCTTTTTTAGCATCTTTAGAAAGTGATGATTTAGGATTTCATCAACATGCACAACTCTAGCCTAGCCTTGTATTTTTTGATTTATCCTCCCTTGGCATTGGGTACATTAAAATGCTCTATTCCCTTCTTCTCCATAGTGAAAACATTTCCCATTGAAGTCTCCTCTTCCATATCCTTGTCCTCTGACTCTTCCTCTTTGATCTCTATTGTTCTAACAATGGAAATGATTGGAATGGTTTTCCCTTTGGTTTTGACTACTACTTCTAGCCTCATCCTTGTTCTTTTGATCATTATTACGACCTTCATAAGATCATCTACCTGATCTTCCACCGTGACCTCTTCCACTATTCTTATTGTCAAACTTCTTACTTAGTTTCTCCTCAACTCTTAGGGAAAACTAGTATGCCTCCTTTATATTGTTCATTTGAACTAGACTCAACTTTTCTTGAATGCTTGGCCTTAACCCATTAAGTTAATGAGTGACTTTCTCCTTATCATCTTCTACATGGCTTGTTTTGATGAGAAATCAATAGAACTCTTTGGTATACTTTTGAATAGATTTTCTTGCTTGCTTCAACCCTTGCATTTTCTTCAACAGATCAAGCTCATAATCCATAAGAATTAATTGTTGCTTTAGTTTAGCTATCATTCGATCCTATCTAGTGGTTTTTTCCTTTCCCTTTCTATTTCGCTCCTACTAAACCTCCTACTACTAGATCTTCACATGTCCCTTTAGTTTTTTCTTTGCATACTTGACCCTCTCAAGATCATTAATATCTTCATATTCAAAGTACACATCCAATTCATTGATCCAATCAATCATCTCCTCTAGGTTAAGATTTCCCAAAAATGTGGGAACCTCAAACTTAGGTCTTTTTCCAATCTTGGCAATGGCTCTAAAAAGTCTCTCTTCCTCTAGGTTTAGAAATACCTCTGCTTTGGCATTTTCTTCTACTTCATCATCATCCTCTCTTCATCTCTTATGAAAAGATTCATTCCTCTATGCATTTGTCTTTAGTGGGCTCTAAAACCCTCAATTGTGACACCTACACTTCTTCTACCATGCTCTCTTCATGGAGGCATTTTTGTGCTTACACTAAAACCATAGTGCAAACTACCTCACAATCAGTGATTTTTCTACACACTCAACCCAAACTATGGTCTTGGTGTGAAGTGACTCATAGTTAGCAATCTATCCACACACTCAAGAACTCTAGCTCTTATATCACTTGATGAAGGGTGCTCCCCTTAATACTAGAAACTCGAAACAAAAACAAAGAAAAAATGACAAATGTGAGAACAAAATATGGACTTCTTATTTGTTTCACAAATGTGGAATTATAGAATTCACAAGGACAATATGCTAACCCATATGGGTGCCTTCATTACAATAAATTACAAGACAAGTTGCAAACTATCAACAATGTTTGAGACTTTCTTAAATAGGCAATTTTATGTAATTCAGGAAGGTTCTAGAAAATGAAACTTAATACCTAAGGTCATAAAACCCTAACAATATATATAGAGTTTGCCAAATACATCTTTAACAATTATTTTTAGATATTTTGGGTAGTCTAGCTTTGAAAGGCCATAACTCATGAACCGTTGCTCTGATTGGCTATTATAATTAGAGGCTTGAAACTACATTAGCACCCTTCCATTGGGTTTTTAGACCTCATCTGGCCACTCTAAGGCCTCCAATGGTGAGCTTGAAGATTTTTATACAATTTTTTCCATCAAAAATCTGCGATGACTTCTCCGATACTTATGCTTGAGCAATGAGATTTTTATGATAGGCTTACAACTCTAAAATGAACCTTCCTATAGAAAATGAGAACATTATGAGCTTATATGAAAAAATTACTAAAAATAGAAATTTCCCATAAATAGTAACCACCCTATCTACTAGTCCTTATTAAAATAGAAAATATTGAAATAAAAATATTTTTGGGTGATGCAAGATTTCTCTTACACCCAAGATGCTCTTGTATTACAATAAAACAAATGATAGTATTCAAACCAAAAAGCAATTGTCTCACTCACAAGTAGTAGGAAAAAATAATGATTGCTCCACCATAGGTTCTACACTTCAAATAATTTCTTTTCAATAATTCCCAACATTAAATGAATCACTTAACCTTTATTTCTCATGGAAAGATAGATTGTGTTTCCTCTAATGGTTATAATAGTACCTTTATAATGATAATAATAGTCTTTTTCCTCTAGTTAAGAAATACTTTATTATTTAATTCATTCTCTAATAGATATGATAGGTTACAAATTACTAGGACTCAATATTTTTTTATTACTTAACACATTCCTTAGCATCACAACTAGTCTTTTCATCTTTCAATTTTCATCTTTCACATGATCCCTTGAAGGAAATAATTTAACTATTTTTTTGATGAGTTCACTCCACCTGGTGATGTAGATAACCTTCCTTGCTACTATTTTTCTTTCATCTTTGTTGAAGTCTTTTTCATTTTATTTTTGAAATCATCAAGAATCACAATTTTTTTTCTATCATCATTTGTTATGAGACTAGGGTTTGGACATGTAGTCATTTTTAACATAACCAATCTTATTTAATAAAATCATATCAATTAAATATTATTTCTAGAATTATTTCCTTAAATTCTTATTCTGCATTTCCCTATTAGGTGTCAATATTTTACACAAACTAGTAGAATTGATCTATCACTCCCTTCTACTACTTTATGCTCGCATAACAGGTGACTTAGAGATTTTGGATCTATATTCCTTAGCTCCATGTGCCCCTACTATAAAAATAACCATCAAATTTACTAATAGTGTCCTTAGGCTTATACTTACACTTATGAGTGACTTACTCATACATAAGGAAATTAATTAAATGACCTTCAAATTAATTTAACTTACTAACAATTTTTCTTCTACACATGTTCCAAAATGACAAGGATTCTTTCAAGTAGAGAAAATGGGTTTTTTAGACCTTCTACCCACTTTTCTTGTACATATTTTTGGACTATTCTATTACTTCTGGTGTTTGGTTTTTAATAGTTCACTAATAATTTCTAGCTTTTTCTTTGTATCAAAGATTGGGAGTATTAGTTGGTTTCCTCCAGTTCTTAAGTTCTACATTTCATCTGCATATTTCTATTTTTGTAGTTCTTTCTTTAGTTTCTCATTCTCGTCTTTGAGCCTAAGATGCTTAGTCATAATTTGTTTCTTCTCTATGGAATTTCCATGAAGGTGTTCATGCATGATAATATTAACCTATTATATACTAAAGATTTGTTCATCCATTTAATGCAGTGCATTTTAAGCTTTCCTATTTTCCATTTTCAGCAACTTTCCTAGATTCTCCAATAATTATTTTTCTTTTTGGATATCCACACATTCTAATTAATCAACTCTATAGTTTCCATTCTAAGTTCTTAAAATTTTCTTTCAAGTTTTCATTTTTCTTCATGAATTGTTCAACGGATTTTCTAGACGCTTCTAACATAGAATCTTTTTAGAGTTTTTCAATGTGTTTCATGTAGTCATCACTTTCATACAATTACATGCTATGCTCCTTCTATATTGCAAAATCTTTCTTAAGGTTTTCCTATAGCACATGAACCATGCTAAAATTTTCCTTAAGATATTTTTCATAATTCAAAATATCCATGATTTTGGATCTTTCCATTCATTTGATAGACTTTCTACCAAGAGGACCAATGTTCTTGTTGGTGTTTTTGAAATATTAAGGGATAAAATCATTAATACTAGGATAACAAAAATCACAACTATCTAACGATCAAGTAGTTCCCATAAACAATTGTATGTGTCTTATATTTGGACCCAATTTCAACAAAATCAAACAAATTTTCTAATCTTTAGGCTCTACAGAAAAAAGGTGGGTACACCTAAGGGATGAAATATTTTCAATCTAATACCATGTACATATTTTTGTTCATTTCATGATAATTCATGACAAACACATCCCTTAAATTAGATTTGATCACAATTCTTCCTAGGTTTACAAGTATTTCTGGCAATAGTAGCTAGCTAAGACTCAAATATTCAATGCAAACAAGAGTTGACCAACATTCATATTCTTTAAATAGTAAAGTAAAATTGATTTATAATTTGGGCTTGATGCTTGTTCATGATCTTTCATCTTCATACTGATTCAATAGATCAAAGCCTCATCCATTGAGATTTAGAGTCCATTCAATTTCTAGATCTAATTGATTGCATCACAATTCATATTAGCAGCAATTCTTATTGAAGATAATTCTCATAGATATCCTTCCTATTACCATGGAAACCCTATCAATCTCACTAAAGCATTTACTTAATTCCTTGAACTAAAAGCAATAGTGAATTGACATACAACTTGATTTAATTGCATTCAATTAGAGAAGCTTTGCTCATACAACTTCAAAATAACTATGTAATAAAATGGACACAAGACTAATCAAGAATAGATATGGGGGATAGTTCATCTTTGTATTAATTTCCTTTGAAAATTGTATACAATTAAAACAACTCAGGATGACTTAAGAAAAGGCATTAAGATCCTATAATATTAATGTATTCTCAAATATTGGCAAAGAAAATACATCACAAAGTTTGCATTAATAGAATGCACTAGAAAACTTGGTAAAAAGTAAACTTATACAAAAATTTAGACCCTTTCTCTAGCCCTAGAATCTCACTTATATAGTGTGAGATGCAACAAGCTTCAAGCATAGAGAATTGATAGTTGTCCTTTAGGAAAAAGATTTTTTACAATTGTTACTATCATATGAGATAAATTTTTGTGAAACATAAAAACTTTACATCATAATATTCCTTTGGTGGGCTCCTTTTCTATTACACTTTAAATACCAAAATTTCATGAGTAGCCTTCTACTATTCTTAATCCTTAAAATATGTGGCCATCAAATGTGCCAATGATGTGTTTGGCTCTAATTTCTGCAAGGTCACTTGAACTCAAGGCTCTACACTTTCTTCATCATGAACTATTAAAAAAATAGTTATTTATAAGTCCTCGGCTACCACATCATCAATATGGTCCCCCAAGCTACGAGTTATGGTTGGTTATTTTGTCTTCTTCTAATGAGGTATCATTTATTTGATCTTCTTGGCCCTCATCCCCTTCTTTTCATTCCATCTTTTCTGGAAACATAAGGTATTCCCTCCATTTGTCAAAAATAGCATCATTAGACCAATCAAAATTTGGGATTTCCCATTGTTTTTTAATTACAAAACCTCATAATTTTTCTATTTCAATAAATTCTTTTCTATTAGCATTGTAAAATAGCTGTACTTTGACATATTCCTCACTAGTCATGGTCCACAACACATGTCCTTTTTCATTGCTAATGTCATTCATTCTATGAAAAAGAAAATCATCTAATTCCTTCCCCCACTCTTCCTTTTCTTTTACTTTATCAATCCTTTTTAGTGCACTGGGGAAAAGATCAAATTTTTCTCCTATATATTTTGACAAGAAAATTATTTTTCTTTTCTTGATAGAAATCCTTTTATCATCAAAATATTTTAAATTATCAATTAAATCACAACTCTTCTCTATTTTTTCACAAGATAATTGTACAACTGAAAGACACATGAGAGTAATATATTTCTCTCTATCATTCCATTTTTTAACAATAGGCTTCAAACTATCTTTAGCACCTTTTATTTCATCCCACATATTAAGGATTCCCACCAACTAATCATAAAATGTTGGCCAATAAATCCTATCTACTAAGTACACGATGGTGTTTCTAACCTTTTTCATGTATTGATTATTCAACTATGCCTAAAACTCACATAACTTAGTATTTTATTCTTCAAATCCCTCTATAGTTTAAAATTCAGGTATCTATGGGTATCAGGAAACTCAAAAATTGGGGTAGACTTCAATGGCTCAACAAGAGGGTGAGGGTATGTAACTTGAGGCTTGCTTGATTCTCCCACCTTCCTCTTTCCTAGATGCTCATCCAATTGGGATATTTGGATCTCCAATAGCTATATCATGTTTCTACTTTCCTAATATGCCTTTAATACTTCTTCAAATTTTACATTGACTTCTAGGAATTTATGCTTTTCTTTCCACACAACCACTAAGATGAAATCCACCACTTCTTTAGTCATCTAGGTGGCCTCCTCACTATCCACTTCATCAACTGTATATACTATAAGAGTACCAGTACACACAACACTTGTGATCTCTTATATTCTAGTCTTATCTCTTTTTTCAATAAACTAGATCATCAAAGCTTTGTGATAAGTACTAAATTTCATTCCTTTATATGCTTTCAATATTTTCTTCCTTAGTTTTATATTGCACATCATTTTATTTCTAAACTCTTTAACTAGCTATCTCTTAGCCTCAGGTGTTAGTTGGGTAAAGTGCTCCAAAAATTTAGCTTTAACATGCTCCTCAATTTTAGAGTCCAATTTATTTGGTTGCTCTACTTTTATTGTTCTACACTTTGCCTCAAAATTCCCAATGTTTTTCCTCCATAAAAATTGTGCAAAATCCATAGATTTAAAAGAAATCGTCATCTACAAACTTTTTAGATGCTTGTGCAATAATTGGATCTATCTCCTTACCTCTATAATCAGCAACAATGAGGTTAAAGGATGACATAGGAGGCTCCTCAGGCACTCCCCTTTCTATATTAGTAGTTGTGACAATTATGTCTCCCTCCCCTCCAATTTGACTATGCTGCTCTCTCAGAGATGATTCATCATCTACTTTGAGTGGGGTCTAGGATGTTGCATACTCTCCTACTTGAGAGGAGGATCGCTATTCTAATGTTTGTCACTTTCGGGCACCTATGTTAGAAAGACTCTCAAATCTAGGCCTTTTGTAATGGGGAATGCACTATATATTTTGAACCATAGTGTATCTAGCCCTCCTTTGTAGTGTATACTAGCCTATAGTCACAACCATTCTGCTACTTATTCCTCTTTCCATCGGAGTAGATTTATCTAGATATGCTTTAGCAAAGATATCCTTCTTTTCATTTAAAGTTTGCATTATCATAGAGAAAATGTTCATCAGCATGTTGATTTTGGCTCCCCAATATTTCTTATCTACTAGGAGATTATAGTTGGGATCCAAAGCATTCATAAATTCTAAAACCTTGCTGAAAACTACCCATTTTTCTTTTCTAACGTCTTGTTCCTATAATGAAAATATATTTCTAATGATATCCTCTAGGAAGTATATAGTCTGTACAAGAGCCTTAGCTTTAGTTCTTTCCCTAAGGAGGTCATAAAATCCCTCTAGGCTTGTAGTGAGCATGGGATTGGGCCATTTGATATCTATCCAAAATAGACTCAAATTTATCTATCCTTTTTTAACAAAAACAAAATCATGTATAATAGTAACAATAGGGAAGAATGTGCCTTTACCTTTTCCAAATATATCCCTTTCCTCAATTGACATAATCTATGATAGTAACTGTACAATTCCTATCTTAAAAGGCACATGAAAAGGTAGTACATGGGGTTTTTCCAAATTGCCATAAACTCTGATCACAATGGAAATAGAGTATGGGACTATATCCCCCCAATTATGATTGACCAATAGCCCCTTGGCATAGTCCTTGGGTCTTATCAATTGTAACAAAGGCTGTGGGATTCTTGGACTATATCCTTTCAAAAGAAATTAGAGATTTCAATAAAAGTATCTATCAAATCTAATATAACTAGCATCTGAGACATCCCATGTCATGTCAGTGCTCCATAATTGAACTATGATCTTCTCTCCATATCTATCCAATTCCAACTTCATATCTTTGGAGAAGAAAGTTACTCCCTTGTAAAGACATATGTACATTAAAAAATAGTACCAGTAGAAAGCCCTATTCACCTTACCTTCAGCTATTTCAATCAAACCATTGTGAAATTCCTCAGCTAGGTAGGTGGCAAAATCAAGACTTGAGCTCATTGCAAAATGAAGGGTCTGAGCTATGACAAGAACAATGGAACCTTGAATAGAATCCTTCTTATCCATTCCAAATATTTTTCAAAGAGTAAAATATAGGACATATGCTCTAGGATTAAAGTAGTTTTTCATCAAAGGCTCTAGGTTATTTGGTGTAACCAAAGGAAGTGACCCAATTTTATCAATATGTTGTTGTAATGGTCCTGCCCTCAAGTATACCCTCTGTGCATCATACCTTTCCTAGAATTCCTCCACGTCAATTTTTTCATCGACTATCTAGTTTGGGTTGAGCTTAACTACTTCACTAATTAGGTTAGGTGAAACCCTAAAGAGGTTGTCTCCTGCATGGGTTTTTATAGTTCTAGTAATGGGGTCATATTTCTTGACCATGTCAATTAACAAGTCACTGCCAACGAATACCCTAGGAACAACCAATTTGCCAATGTCAAACTCTTATACATTTCTCAATGGGGTGTCCAAATTACATTCTGAAAACTATTTTTTTAACAATTCCAAACCCCCCACTAAAACTTGTGCATCTCTTACCTAATTGGCCTTGTCATAAAAACCATCATCTACAACCAACCTAGGGCTTTTAGGGATGAGTTCTCTATCTTTTATTAATTCATTAATAGAAAGAGGCATTTTTTCAAGAAAATTATCATGAATAGATTATTTTAGGTAATCTGTCAAGCCAAAAAATTCCTTTTAGGGAGGCATCTTTAATTCAGCTTAGCACAATTATAATCTTTCAACTTTTCAAGAGTTATAGACCACTTACCTACTGATTTTTGCTTCTTTTTCTTTGTGAATTATTTTTTAGATCACTGAAAACCTCATAGAATATTGTGTTGTAGCTTTAGAAACCCTTGCACTCTGAGAAATTTGCAATTGTGTGGCTCAATACTGGTGAACTTGCAAGCTATACCATAGCATTAAGGTTGCACAAAGTGGCCCTGCACAACATTAATATCTTTAACCATTAATTTTCATGTTGCACCTCAAGTTTAAATTTTATCCATTGATCACATAACATTGGACAACTTTATTTGAAAACATAAAATTTTCTTTATATTTTGAAATCCTTGCCATGCATCAAGTAGGTGCTTGCCCACTTTGCTTAAAGCTTGAGCATGATTGTGATGCAGTAAAGTGCCGACCGTCAATCTCTCAACGATCGATGGTCATGGAAAATTGCCATACTTTATGGATAATATCTTTTTGTTAAAAAGTGGCCCCATTAGCACACTCATCTCCAACCTAGAAAGCACTTATTTATCTAGCTAATCACTTTGCTCCATCTTATTACCTTTTCTAGCTTGGCTTAATTTAGATAGTCTTGTTTGCAATAGGTCCCACTATGCCATGTGGTGCACCAACACTTCCCTGCTTTTTCTAAAATTCAATCATCTTGGTATTGTAGGTAAGTGCCATCTATTCATCTATCCAAGATCAACAGTGTGGAAAAATTATTCTTTTGAGTGTTGAGTCAACCACACCAGCCAATTAATGCATGACATTTGTGCCTAGATGTCTCATAACTCTACCAATATTGCAAACTATCTAGTACCCTTTAAAAAATATGTTCATGACATCACCATATACCATGTGTCCTAATGGTGCTTGTCTATATTATTTAAATGTTGAGCACTTTTGTATATCAATAATATGCTATCTGTCGATATTGAAAAGATCAACAATATACAACTTGTGTCGTTTGAACTATATGAGATACCCTTTGTGATATCATCAAGGATAAGTGTCACAAAGGTGCTTGCCTACTTTGGTTAGAATCATCGCATCTCCTTGAAAAGGTAATGTGCCCACCGTTGATCTTCCCAAGATCAATGGCTCAATGATATTCCTTTAAAAAGAAACCTCAACATTTGGCTTAACCAATAATATTGCTAGAAAACAGAACATGCACTGGCAGGTACTGACAATTCTTAAAAAGGTCTAACAAAGTACTGACAAAATTTGATAAACTTTAGTCTTTTGGGGCATAGTCACAACCCACATCACTAGATGTTATGTGTCTCATAGGCACTTTCCCATTTTGTTTAAAATATGAACATATCTATCTTGTGGTTATTTTCCTACTATTGATCTTGGTAAGATCAATGACTAATCAAAATAGGATATCATAGTTAAGATGTTGTATAAAAAGGCATAAGGAAAGGTAAACATGGTTACGACACATTGAGCATTTTGACAGGGTTAATTTTCACGAGAAAGAATAAACTAACTTTGGGAAATGAAAACTTAGGACAAGCGCACCCCACACCATTTACTTGAAAATTATATTTAAAAGCTTTTTGAAGCCTAGAAAACACAAACAAGGATTTATAAGACCTTTAGGAATTTGAATTAGGGTTTTAATAATTAATAAAATAATTCAAACTACAACCCTAGGATTTATCACTGTGAGGTACAACACATGACAAAGGGTGAAAAACTAGGCCAATAGTTCTAATACCAATTATTTGGATTTACATATACATACTCGGGGTGAATATTAGTGGGGAAAATTGTATAGTATTTTTCTTATAGTTAATACTAATAAAGCATATAAATTGAGATAGAAAAAATCATAACAAAATTGACTTATCTAGCATATGTGAAACATAACAAAATGGTTTTGATCTCATAGAAACCTATGGTTAGAAGGTGAAACAACAATGAGGATAGTACTCACAACTCTTCACTATACTATAGTAAACATGTTTTCCCAATTAAGAGCATGCAAATACCCATTTTGAGAGATAAATGTATTAGGAGTAAGCTTGTGCCTTCTTAGAAATACACTCAAATCTACTAAATCTACATTTTTTTAGAATTTACACAACATTTTTCAGATTCTACCTTATTCAAAGATTTACAACTTTCACCATGTTAGCATCCACCCAATATAGGGATTTACTAGTTGTAACTATTATAAAACAACTAATAATCTATTATCTCTAAATTGTATCATTTTCCTATTAAATCCTTTATGTTCTCTGATCTCTTTTCTCTAAAATGTGCACTACTTTGTATCTTGATCATATTTTCTTGATCTCTCTTCTACTATCTTACACAGATTGTTTTCCTTCACCAGTTTCTATTTTTCATTTCTCAAGTACATTCAATTTATATATTTAATTTTTTTTATGATTTATTGTGATCTTTTGTAGCTTAAAACTAACCATCCATTTGAATTTTTCTCTCCCTCTTATGTTTTCTTAAATAGTTTACAAATCTCAATGATAAGATTCAACCGAGTGGGCATTCTTCTTTATTTACCTATCTACTACTCAGACTAGTCAAAATATGTAACATGTGGAGTCCAAGTATATTACATATAGCTATCTTAACCTTGTTAATTTACATTTTTGGATACACATTATTATATTTAATTCTCCCTTGACTTGTTGACTCTTTTCCATGTAATGGCCCATCTTGACTTAGTGATACTTAGTGATTAATGATTACATTGATATTAATGCTTCCAAGAGGCATCCATATGAGACTTGATAACCTATTACAAACATATTTTCCACTAATTAAAAGGTATGCTATGATTTTCATCAATGACAACCATTTGATAGTTATATACCTTCCAATCATCTTAACAATCTTTCTCAATGCCAACTAGATAAATTTCATGTGGCATACATGTCAATGGCATATGTAAACTAGATTACTATTATTAATTTCATAGACCATCACAAAAATCATCTAAACACATCAATATGTACTTAAATTTAGTTCAAATTTATACTATAGTTAATCCTAGAGTAAATAAGCACTATATATATTTAAATAATACACAATCTATTTTGAGAATAATATATATCAATGAGATATAGCTATTGGAAACTATAGTTGAAGTAGTCATTATGTTGTCATTGATGTCAAAACTTATTTGTAAGGTAGTTTTCTATCTAATTTGAGTGTCATATCTAGATGATTGATGAAGAGGATTTTAGAAGAGACAAACAATAGTACCTAGAGGAAAGGTTGAGTTATGAGGAAGCTATAGTAGGCACTTAATTAGTTATACTTTTAAAAGAGAGTGATTGTTTAATGATACTACACCTAAAGAAGATACTTGCATTTAAGCCTTGAAAAAGTGATCAAAGAATAACTAAACACATAATCTTGACCAAGAAAAAGAGAAGAAGATTAAGGAGCTTAACGTATAGGTTGAGTGATTCTAGTTTCAACTAAGTGCCAGTATGTGTCGATTAGAGGTAGTGTTCACCAATCATAATTTTTGATTGAGCATTAGTATATGTGTTGAATAGGAAAGATAGTAGTGACCAAGTAATCAAGTGTTGACTAATCATGAGACTATAGTGTTGGATGAGGGACAATATTTAATATCTTATGAGGAAATCATGATTTCTAGGTCACATATTTGATTTCTTGGAATATGTAAAATGTGTTGAAGATAAGGATGGATGACCCAGAGCAAATAAAATTGAGAGAAACCATGTTTGAATATTTTTACAGAAGGATTCAAGGAGAAGTTTGAAGATGTTTCTCGTAAAGAAAAGATGAGACTAAATTATGGAAGAATTCTACAACTATAACCAAACCTTGAGATCTATGGTGATGACTAAGAGACAAAATATCAAAATTACCTATTTAAGGAGGTACAAGGGCTACCCTAACTAGGTTAGAGAATTTTTTGATGCTATTGATTGGAGAAATTGAACAAAAGGCTAAGAAGAGTTGTGAAGAGGAGAAGTGTGATTGATTGAAGGGTTTTTGCATAGATCAAAGATAGAGATAAAAATGAAGGCTAGTTAGTTGATCAAGATGTGAGATGAGTTATGTGATCTATATTTAGAAAGTGAGTTGTATTAGTCAATTAAAAACCTACTCTTACTTTCTAACCATTGTATCAATATTTAAATCCTTTAATCAAGGTTAACCTAACAATCATATGTAAATCATTTAATCAAGGTGGAGTTCTAAAGGAATGTTCTAAAGTCCTTTAATAAGAACACCCCTAATAGGTTGATTAAGTCCTTTAACAAGGTAACATTTAAGAGTGCACTTTTTAACTTTTGATATGGTGAATCTTAACCTTTCTCACTTTGAAAGAGTGAAAGATTAGTGACATGTTACTAGTGCTTTTTCCCAAATTGGGTTTCCATGTTAAATCCTCGTGTCAAACTTGTAATTGATGTTATTGATAATATGAACAGTGGAGTTCTAGTTGATGTTATTGATAATATGTTAAAGAGGCCAAGCTAATGGATGCTTAGATCTGAAGTATTTGAAGTGTTTAATAGTTTAGTTAGTAAATTTGAAACTTGGATAACTAATTTACCCCCTCTCTCATAGTTATTCTAAAAACTCTATCAATCAATATCAGAGCTTTGCTGCTTCTAAATGAAAGTTTCAAGGTACTTGAAGCTAAAGACTAAGATGTATAAAAAGGAGTGCCAAGATTGAACAAAAAGGACTTCCCTATATGGTACAGTTTGATGATAGGACATCTGACAAGAATTGGAGATGGTGCAATACACTTTGTGAAGATAATGGTGTTGAAAATAGAATTATATAAGTATGATAAATGTGTTTCAATCATTGTTTTGTCATTGATGTCAAACCTATTACTTATTGGTAAGACAATTGCTTATATGATTTACCTACTATCATTTAATTGATGAAGAGGATTTGATCAAATGGGGTAACAATAGAACCTAGAGGAAAGGTTTAGTTATGATATGAAAAGAAGTACATGAATTAGTTAAGACAGTGATATTATAGTGCATTGATAATCTACTTATGGTTGAAAAATTTGGTGACACTGAATAAGTTTAGAAGAGCAAGTTTAACAAAGTTTTTCTGCCAAGCTTGATTGAGTGGATAGTAGGTGCCAAGCAAAGTTAGTGTAAGCCAAGCAGAAAATTAATTATAGCTGAGAAAAGTCAATTTTAGTGTAAGTAAAATAAAGTTTAGTGGATATCGTGCACTAGTAAACTTTAGTTCATGCCGAGTGTTTTAACAATAGATGTTGAGAGACATAGTTTGTGTCAAGCATCTAAAGCTAGTTAATGTTGAGTGTCAATATTATGAGAAAGATGGAGAATTTGACAAATCTAAGCCAACAAGTTTGATTTCTTGGATTATGTGAACCACATGGAAGATAAGATTGATGAGCTAGTGGCAAATAATTTGAGATAAACCATTTTAAGGTGAATTCAAAGAGGATTGAAGGAGAAGTTTTTAGAAGGTAATGAAATGAAATGATGAGTAGATTCATTGAATCCCAACTAATCTAGCCCAGCGTTGAAATGGATGATGTGGATGAATGGAAAAATATCTTGATTCTCTATCTATAGAGATGGTTGGTAAGAAATAGGAGTTCTAACGTGTGAGAACCTAAGGAAAACAAGGAGTCTAGGGTATTTCTTTATTCAGTGACCTAAGAGAAGAGACTACACTGGCAAGCAAAGCAAGAAGGCTTAAGGGTATGGATGCTTGAAAGATGAAGAAGTTGTTAGTGCTAAAGTGTATGAAAGCCAAGTAGAATGTAGGACCAAAACATAGATCTATAATTTGTAAGTGTGTTGTAAGTTGTTATCAGATCAAGCCTTACTATTACTTTCTAATCATTGTATTAGTCAAGGGTAAATCCTTTAGATTAAGGCTGACCTAAAAGTGATTTGTAAATCGTTTAAATATTTGATATTTCAAGTGAAAAATCTAAAATACTCTAACAAGGCTCACTCCTAAGAGGGTGATTGAAATATTTTAACTAGGCCACATCTAATAGTGTGTATTATAACCTTTAATAGGGTTTGCCTATCACAAGGCATCACTTTAGAAGAGTGAGAATGCATAGCATGTTACTATTTCTTTTTCCCAAATTGAGTTTTTGCATTAAATAATTGTGTCAAATGTGGTATTGAATATGTTATGTTTCATGTTTACATTTTTTGCAAATTGATATGGTTGTAACCTACAAGTTTGAGTGATTACATGATCTAATGGATACATGCACGTTGAAAATGTTTTATGGATATTGGTACACTAAATTGTGAAAAAGTTTTAATTTTACATCTAGACCTTGGATAAATGATTCACCCCCCCCCCCGGCCCTCTCTCAATTATTCTAGAGAATTCCAACAATTATTATCAGAGCCATCTAATTAACAGGACTAGTTTGAAGGTACTAGAATCACAAAGATCAAGATGTCATAAAGAGAAGTACCCAAGGTTAATAGAGATAACTTTATTGCATGGCAAAGTCTTATGAAGCTACTCCTAGGAGGTCTTGGAGATCATGCACAATCTACCATTACTATTGAGCATGTTGATTTTGCTGAAGATCTTTAAAAGAAGAAAGAAAACTACTAGGAAATGTTAGAAATTGCCTCTACCCTAAGTTATGTTGAGCTTGATGATATCAAAGGTTGCAATAGTGTAAATAAAATGATGGATGCTCTACACACTATTTGTGGAGGTAACAAGAATATTCTAAGCATTGGATACAATTGAATAATTGTGTATTGTCTTTGATGTTACACAAATGTCATATCATTATCAGTCAACATATACTGAGCTCACTCAGGCAGTAAAGATACTTTATTTGTGTCTACTGAGCATTCTTGAGTTTTCCAAGCTAAGATGATAGTGTCTATTGACTTCACTCGAGCATTGAAGAAAAATGTGAAGAAGATGAGTGTTAACTAAGCTCACTTGGTTAATGAGAAAATGTTGGATGGAACTAGTGTTAACTGAGCTCACTTGGTTACCAAAGGATCTTTGCAAGTTTGCAATGTTAACCAAGCTTCTATTGGTTAACATAGGAAATCATTTCTAAGTTAGTACCTACTGAACTAGGCTAGCTAATGAAGAATTTTTTATTTTCACATATTGAGCTTAATTGATTTATGTATTGGTTTTAGCCAACTTTTTTGATGAATATTAGTTATTCTAAGTTGTATATGAGCTAACTTGACAATATGAAAGACATAAGTATAAGGTCAAGTTGAGAATTTGAAAGTGTGAGAAAGTAAAGATGTGATGAATGTATTGAATAATGAAGAGAGGAAGTGAATTTGAATGATAAGTAGAATATCCTTGTGGAGAAGAAATGCTACATTCAATCAAGAAGGATCAAGTACAAGCTAAAATAGAGATATATAATCAGCAATTCAATTAAATTCAAATCAGGTCATCCCATTGTTACTCTATAACCATTATATCAATGATCTAAATATCTTAATAGGTATTTGCAAATCCTAATAGACTGATTAAATATTTTAATAGGGTCACACCTAATAGTGTGTTTTGTAACCTTTAATAGGGTTGGCTCCTAATAGGGATCACTTCAGAAGAGTGAAAATAGTAAATAGTTGCAATTGGTGGTTTTTCCCAAATTGAGTTTTCACGTTAAATCCTAGTGACAAATGTGTTCACAGTATTTTTTTTTATGTGTTTGCAACTAAGTTAAAGTAAGGATAATCACATATAACATTTAAAGATTTGTATAATTAGAAACTACTGAGTTACAACATTTTATGTGTTCACTGAGCATCAACTTTCAAACTTTATTTTGTACTAACATCTAAGGGATCTAGGATTTATTTTAGTAGTAATTGATTCACCCCATTCCTCTTAGTTACTCCTCATATTTCCAAAAATTGGTATCAAATCTTTCTGGTGCTTGTAGAGAAGGTTTGAAGGACCTAAGGTAAATATCAAGATGTCTTACAAAAGAGAGATTCCCAAGTTAAACAGAGACAATTTTGCAGCATGGTAAGGATTTATGAGGTTACATTTGGCTACTACTAGTGATTCATGGTGCAAACATTTTGATATTTAATACAGGACTCCGGCTAGAACATTATCACTTGAAGACATTACTAAAAAGAAGAATCATAACATCATGATGATTGATATTGTATCTGCTCTTAGTTATACTAAATTTGATGAAGTCAAAAATTGCAAGATAGCTCATGAGATGCAGATCAACTAAAAGCCATATATGGAGAAGACGACAATGTAAGAAGAGCTAAGGCTAAAAGTCTTAGAGTTCATTTTGATTAGATGAGAATATTACAAAATATGTAGAAAGAATCAAAACAAGTGTAAGTGCAATTAAAGCATCTAGAGGAGGCATTGAAGAGAAAACAGTTGTAAGAAAGTTACATAGAATTCTTCTTCCTATTTATGCAATTAGAGTATCTACTATTCAATAGATGAGGTTTGATCCAAATAATAAAATATCTTTGAATGCTCTAGTTAGAAAGTTGACAGCTTTTGAGTTAGATAACATTGATAACTATGTTCCTAGTTAAAAGGTTATTGAATCTACTTTTAAAGCCAAAACCTCACTCAAAGAAAAGGGTAATAAATCAAAGTCTAGTCAATTAGGTAGTGAAAAAGAAAAATAGAGGAAAGTTTAGATAGTAATCTTGAAGTTGTTGAAGTCCTACTTGCAAGAAAGTATTCTAAAGGCGGGGGAAAGTACAAAGGTAAAGTTCCTTTGATCTACTTTTCTTGTGAAGAATTTGGTCACATTACTACAAGGTGTCCAAAAAAATAAATCAATGATGAAAAGAAAATCAATAAACACAAAGTCAAGAAGGTTTCCAAGAACTACAAGGACAAAGATAAGAAATCTTGTTTTATAGCTAAGGATTCTAATAATAGTGAAGATGAAATGGTATATATGGTTGTAAAAGATGAATCTAATGATGATGGAGATAAGAGGGCACTGATGTCTCATGTTAGTAAAAATGATATATGAATTATTGACAAGGTTGTTCACACCATGTGACTTGAGATAAATCAAAATTTTAGCACATGGAATATTATAATGGAAGTAGTGTGAGATTGGGAAATAATGAACCTTGTAACATAAAAGGAAAAGGATGTATTTCATTGACTAAAGAACTTGTATGTGAAAATGCTTATTAGGTTAAAGAACTAAAGCATAATCTATTGAGTGTTGCATAGTTAAATAACATTGGATTCAAGGTAGAATTCATGAATAGACACACCAAACTAATGGATGGAAAAATAAATCTAGATGGATCTAGTGAATAAACAAAAGGTAATCTATTTTATCTTGATCTTAGTGAATGTTCATGTTTTATTGTGCAAGGAGAAGAAATTTGATTATGGAACAAAAGAATATGTCATATAAACTTGATTAATCTGGTTAAGATAAGAAAACACAAAAGAGTAAGAGGTAGTTCTAGTTTGAAGAAACCTAATATGGGATTATGAAAGAATTGCCAAATTGATAAGATGAGAAAGACTAGTTTCAAAAGAAAAAACTATGAATTAGAAGAAGTCTTAGAAATTGTTCATATAGACTTGTGTGGACCTATTGGTATAGAGAGTTATAGTGGAGAAATTTTTTTCATTCTTTTTTTTGATGACTATTCTAGAATGATGACTATAATGTATCTAAAAGAAAAATTAGAAGCCTTTCAAAAGTTCAAGTGGCATCTAGAAAGAGTAGAAAAAGAAACTAGAAAGAGGTTGAAATGTTGGAGATCAAGAAAAGTTGGTGAATTGATCTCCAATGAATTCAATAATTTTTGCATTGAAAGATGATTTAAAAGACAAGTATCAAGCCCTGGTACACCACAAAAAAATGGTATAGCTAAAAGAAGAAATAGGTTCATCATGGATTGTGCAAGAACCCTAATGATCAAAAATAATGTTGCTCTTAAATATTGGAAGGAGGCTATCAACACTATAGTTCATACCTTGAATAGAGTACAATTGAAGAAATATTCAAAAAAAACTCCTTATCAACTATGGTATGGCTACAAAACTAATGTAAGTTACTTAAAGTATTTGGCAGTAAATGTTATATATTGAAAGAATCTAGAAACAAAAAATTGATGTAAAAGTTGATGATGGCATATTTCTAGGATACTCTTGCAGAAGCAAAGCATACAAATGTTTGAATTTTTCTACTCATAAAATAATAGAAAGTGCAAATGTTAGAATTGATGAGTTTGCAAAAAAGAGTGAAGAAGAAAGAAACAAGGAGCCATAGGATTACAGAAGATTTTTTTACTATGAACCTAATACCCCACCAAACCTATCTAAAATAAAGGAGACTTCATCTCCTAAGTTCCCAAAACCTCCAATAGTTTCTAAGTTGGAGATAGTGCAACTTGAGTCATAATCTAAAGAACCTAAGTCACAATCAGAGGCTACCAAGCTACTTCAAACCAAGTCTGATGGACCCAAGTCATAGACAGAAGGACCCAAGATTGATAGTAAAGTTCATGATGAAGAAAATGGAACTCATTCAAAACCCAAAGAACCTATGTTAGGAAGATATGTTAAAAGGCATCGTGCACCTGATCAGATCATTGGAGACAAATCTTATGGAACAATGACAAGAAGAAAATTAAAAGGCACATGTTTACTTGTTGAATATCAACCTAGAAATGTTAAAGATGCTCTAGATAATGAAAGTTGGATTGAAATAATGAATGAAGAGATAGAGTAGATAGAAATGAACATAATGTGGAATCTTGATCCTAGACCCAAGGATAAAAATGTAATTGGCACACAATGGGTGTTTAGAAATAAGTTGAATGAAGATGGAAAAGTTTCAAGAAATAAGACAAGACTAGTATACAAAGGTTATTATCAAGAAGACGTTGTTCATTATGGAAAAAAATTTGCTCTTATAGAAATATTAGAAGGTGTTAGAACTTTACTAGCATATGTAGCACACAGAGGATTTAAAGTATATAAAATGAATGTTAAATCTACATTCTTGATGAAGAAGTCTACATTGAACAACCAAAAGGTTTTGTAGATTCTAGCAAACAAAACATGGTTTGCAAGTTACACAAAGCATTATATGGTCTAAAGCAAGCTCCCAGAGCTTGGTATAAAAGATTTAATAATTACCTAATACAGATTTTCTTTCAAAGAGAAAATGATAATAGAAGTCTATATATAAAAGAAGGACTAGACAAGAATATTTTGTTGGCAAAAATATTTGTTGATGATACATTATTCATAGGAAATGATGACTTGTACAAAGAATTTTTTAGAAGAAATGAGTAAAGAATTTGAGATGTCCTTGTTTGGTGTGATAAAATTCTTTTTTGGGGTGTTGATACAAAATCTGAGGGTAAAAGCACAAACCTGTGTCATCCTTTTACAAAGGAAAAGGCTAACAAAAATGTAGTTGCTCACATTCAATGACACAAAATTGATATTGTTATTTAGAATTTTAAAATGAAGTAAACTAATGAAATGTGTAGAAATGGATGAATTTTAGGATTATAATTTTAAATAATTATTTGGAATATTAAGTTTAAATTTTCCTTTTTTAAAAGATAAATTTGAATTGCTAAAAAATGCTAGAAATTAGGGGTTTAGTTCCCACCACAAAACTATATGGAAATAAATTTATTTCCCTTTGATCTTAGATTATGTTATTGGTAATTTATGTAGCTAGAACAATAAAAAATATAAATGGGCTTTAGACCTATATTTTTTCTTTTATAACTATTCAAATTTCAACTTATTTAAATCAATAGTTTTCATCTCCCACCACATTTTTCAAAATAAATTTATTGCAACCAAAAGAAAAATTATAGATTCTAGAAGAGGGCTCTCTCCTTTAGAACATCATAAATTTTTTTAAGTTTTTAATAATATTTAATTTTTTTCTTTCTCAAAGTCAACATCATTTCGACTGTTAAAATACATACTTCTAGAATTTTTTAATTACAATATATGATATCTAATTAAAACACTATGAACTCTATATGAGAATATTCTTGACTTTGAGCTCTATAAATGGTGTTTATATGTTATTAAAAAAGAATCATAATAGATAGTAATAGTTATTAAAATGTTAGTTTTCTCAAATAGTTGTATTTTTTAGTAATTGGATACCAACTAGTATAAAACATGCATTTAATAGACATTTCCAATTTGAAAAGTGTGAGACAATATATAACTTAGCTAGAATAATTTTATCAAGATCATATGATTGAAAAAAATTATTTTTTAGATAGAAATATTCCAATTTAGTCATTCTGATAAGTCAACCTAAAAGGTGACATAGCTTTGTACTTTTAGCTCAGAAAAAAAATGGCATCTACATCACTCAATCTAAGTATATCAAGGAGATACTAAAGAAATTTGGAATGGAAGATGTTGGCTCCTAATTTAATAGTTTACAAACAACTAAGAAACCAAAAAAATGAATCTAAGGCTAGCAAATTCCTATGATGAATGCACTTGACTGTAGTCTTGGGCCAACTATAAGGCTTGACCATTCTTCACTTTAGGCTCTGCAAGACCTAGGTGGGTTAACCTTGAGCTTCTAAGATATGGTACCAATGCATTTAAAATATAAATTTGAAACTATTTACTGCAAATGAAAACCCTTATATCTCCTAATAACTCATGAAATGACATAGATCTATAGCAGCTAAATTAAAATCTATGAATCTCATAAGTTGAGTGAGGGTTAATTCTTTTTAGCTCACTACAAAACATGAAATATTGAATTTATTTTGAATAAAATATTTTGTGTAAAAAACCTTCATATTAGCTTGCATCTAATTTAGTGATCAGTGCCTTATCCATTGAAACATAGAGTCATTACTAGCAAGATGACCTAACTCGATTGCATTACAATTAAGTTTGTCAACTAAAATCCCCAAATATTTTTCTTATGCAATATCCCCTTCATACACCCAAAATCCCTATCAGAATGATGAAGCATTTACTTAACTACTTGAGTCAAAAGCAACAACATATTTGATACACACCTCATCCAAGATGTCTTAAATCAACTAAACCTTGTTCACTCAATTACAAAGTTAATTACATATGAAGAATTAGGAGACAAAATAAGAGAACTCAGATAAATCATGGAAATCCTCTTTTATATATTCATCCATAGAAAATATTGAATACATAAACTGGTAAAATTGAATGAAACTATAGATATGTCACATAATCTAGCATCAAATTCCTATATCTCAAAAAGCAATACATGATATGAACTGAAAATCTACACATAAATGGATGTGTGGCCTTCACTGCTAGAGCATCGCTCAATAGACAAGAAGAAAAACCATCAACAATCTTAGTTTCAATAGTAAAGCACTGGAACCTTGTTGGTATTACCCAGAGAAAACATCCAACCACTAGAGAAGAGAACAAGGAAGAAAGATATAGAAAAGAAGCAATTCTCAGATTGAATCTACAACTAACAAGTGTCCCTTCATAATTCCTTCCCAAAAAGATGAAAAAGCCTCTCTCTACCTTCTCTCTATAACTGAATATCAAAATCCCATCATTTTGTTTCTACAAGCAAGGAATACCTAAGATATTTGATTCACCATCATAACTAAGTTCTGATGTCAAAGTAAATTCATGGTGAAAGTAAAAATTAGTTGAAAAGTGATTTCAAGAAGCTAATGTAACCTTTTCAAGATTTTTTTTCTCCACATTCAAGCTTCAAAAGGTCTTCAAATTTGCCCTGTAACCAACTCTGATGCTTAATGGTCAAATTTTCTTTTTCTACCACAAATGCCTTGGGAAACATGAATTGGCCTATAGCATGCACTAGTGAAGACCTAGACACAATCTAACTTCAGAAAAAGAAAATTTGGATTCTCCCAATTTCTGTGGTATATTGGAATGCCTATTTTGGATAAAAAAATGTGCAGGTTATGGCCCTCTAACTTTCAGGCTCTATTCATGGCTCCATGGCAAGTAAAAGAATAGATTTGAAAATTTTAAAATAAACCCAAAGCTCAAACTATAGGAAATTTATAATTTGGAATCAAATTTATTCAACTTCAGAATGAACATGTAGTGCAAAGATATTTTTTAATACTTGAAATCTTCACTTTCCTCCTCAAGCCCACTGGGCACCATGCAGGCTACCATGTGGCATCCCCTAATTGGATTCCTTGTTGCTCTATCATCACCTAGTCACTGCCTAATCAACACCTACCTCATCATCACTCTCAAGACCTACTGCCACGTGCCATCACCACATCAAAGCCTGCTATGTTGCTATGGTAATTCTTGTGCATCTTTCATTTGTCAACATAGCAATGACCACACAATTAAGACATGTGGAAAAATCTTCTCTTTTTGAGATCATTTATCTTTCACTAGATTTCTAAGTTTTCCTAGTGACTTGCTAAGTCGCTAGTCAAAAATCCTTGGATTTTTCAACTAGCAAAGTAGCAACTAGCTGGATTTTCAATCTTTTCAGTGGCTTCACAATGCTGATGTTATCCTCTTTACTGGCATGTTCTATCAAAATTTAATATAGCACTCATTGCTAGCGTAGCACCGAGGTCCACTTTGGAGCATTCGGCTTCCAAAAGCCCAGACTTTCAATTCATTTTAGCTTTAGTGCTATGTTATATTTAAACTTTTGAAAACTTCTCTATCCTCATAAATGTGGGATAATTATATTTTCCCTTGCTCATAATTTGCAACCTGCCTGGCCTTTGATTACTTTTTAGGGTGTGGAGCTCATGTTTCTTGGTCGCTCTCAGCTGGCTACTATCCTTTTACGTAGGGTTTTTGTTGACTATGGATTTCACTTATACTAGTGTTACCTTGCATGGAGTGTTTGCTATGTTTTTTAAAAAAACATGATCCTATTATCATTCGTTGAATCTGCCCCTGCTACTTTTAGCCAACTCCCTATTTTCTTGGCATAACTCTCCCACCTCATGCATTGACCTCTACTTTTTGTGCTTAGCATGAGTTTTCATTTTTAATGTGCCTTTTGACTGTGTGCATGGATTTTCTTCATTGCATCTTCCTCTTGCTTGGATTTTACTATCTACTATAGGTTTCTTCTCTCATTTGATTTGTCAAAGGGTGCTACATCTTCCTTTTACCATGTGTGGGAGCTACTTTAATATCTGCTCTATCTTTTTCTTGCCATTGCTTTCAACTACGTGTCGAGTCTCTTTTTACTTAACATCTTCCATTGCCCCCTACCATGGTCAGCTTCTTATGCCCTGAGTCTTCCCTCAAACATGCATTGTCTATGCCTTTTCTCATTGTGTGAGTTTTACTCATGATTGTTCAAATAGAGTGCCAATAGTTGGAGCACCTTTAAAAGGAATTTCTAATAGAGAAGCAAATTTATTGTTGCAAATTGCATACCCAGGTTCTCCACCAACTTCAACACACACACACACACACACACACACACACACACCACATTTCCTATTTTTCATGTTTGTGAAGGAAAAGAAAAGAACAGGTATAAGGATACCCATGAAAAGGGCACTAACTTGTGCATATCTACTTTTACATGGAAGATATATTATGTTTCCTTTGTGCATGCTTCTTTGAAGAGGAAGATAGCTCTTGTGCTTTTCCTCTAATGCTATTTAGTTATCATGTCTCCCCACAAGTGTGTTCACTATCACAGAGATACTCCTTGCTTTTTAATGCATGGAAACGATCCTCATAACCATAGAGTCTTGGGAAACCATCTATAATTCCCTTTTTGGGACAAAACCTTGTATGGAAAGCATGTTTTTTATGATCCCTGAGCTTAATTGGCACTACACAAGGATTTTCGTAACCTTCAAGGGAGCATATCATCTCGCAATCATGGTCTCCTTTAGATTGGAGATTTTCAATTTTCCATTGCTACACTTATCTGACAGGATCAGTCAGGCCCTAAATAGGTCCAACTAAAAAATTTTCATTTTTGAACAATTGAACCTTCAAACTAAGCCACTGACTATCTTAGACTAACTAGAATCCAATTTGAGCACTAATTGATCTTTTAAAACTCATTTTCTATTAATGTGCAACCTATCAATTTTGCATCAGGAGGTCCTTTGATTGGCCTTAAAAACTTATCCAAACCTCTGATCGAGCTCTAAAAATTGGCATAGTGAATCTCTATTTTGCATACTTTCACCCTGTTAGATCTCATCTCATGATGAATTTGTGGTCAAAATATATTGACCATCACAGTTACCTTCTCAAAATTGCCTAGAAGAAAACAAGTTAGAAAGCAATAAATTAGGTTTCCATTTGGCTTGGAAAACTGGCTAAGCTGACACCGAGGGGCACAAAAATTGAGATGTTGGTTCGTTGTCATGAGAAAATTATGGATATGTTATTTGGGCTCATGAAAAATAATAGGATGCATTTGGCAAGTAGTCAAAGTGGGCTGTCTAGATTCTGTAGATTGAAACAATGGCAGGAAATCAATTTTTGCGAATGGAATAGACCTATAAAAGTGTACATATTGATTCGTCAAGACTTAAAAAATGACACACTTGGACTATTATTAGGGGAAAATACAATATTACAATCCATTTGATCTATCCAATCATAGGTTTCAAGATATAACATCATGAACAAGGCTCCTGACAAATATGGAAATGCTGACACTAGTAAAAGATAGAAATTCCATTTGGAATTGCATTTGAAATCTAAACAAACAGATTTGTCATAAGCTGAAACTTGAAACATAACAAGTCTCTAACATCTAAAATGTAGTGCAAAAGGAATTTTAGCATTCGAGTCAATGTTGGAATGTCTTAATCAGAAGAGTGCTTCTAAGAGGGGGGGTGAATCAGAAGTACTGGCCTTTTTATATATTTTAAATCCTTAATAACATATAACTAAAATTAGCATGCCTGCATATAAACATTAAACAATCATGAGAAACAAAAATGTATCACCACATAAAACTTGAAATTTTGGTGACTTAGAAACCCTTCAGGAATAAGAAGGTAAAACTGGGGTGGGGATGATACCCACAAAATTACTATAGCAATTGATTTCAATTGCTTCTGATGGTTTGCCCTGTTAAAGGCTACAACACATTGTTAAATCTGACCCTATTAAAGGATTTCTACACCCTATTAGGAGTGTGCCGTGTTAGAGGACTTAAGAACATTCAACTTAAAATGCCACCTTATTAAAAGATTTACATAAGGCTATTAAACCCACCTAAATCAATAGGATTTCCAAATTCCTAACACAATTTTGAGAGAGCATTAGAATAATACACTTGATCTAATGCAATATTTGATATTAATCTCAGGTACTTGATTTGATCTTCTATCACTGATCTCTGCTAGATCTGATTTGCTAATTGTGTTCCTTGTTCTATTCTAATCAACTAGATGTGTAAATGTTGTACTTTCCACTAAATCTTTGACACCAATGTTCTGGTATGACCTTAATGATAGGCTTTGCTTTTCCTTCTTCTCATGACTCCTCTCTTTCTCTATTGTTCAATGGTTTCAAGACTTCCTTATAAATATTAGTGGTTTGTTATGCACCCTTGATTCAAATGTTCCCGCTCAAACCCTTGAAATTCACCCATTGGTTGCATGTAGTCTCCAATTTTCTAATTGGTTGCATGAGGATTAGATATGTGGTTGGGAGGATTTAATATTATCCTTTTATCCTATCATGAGTCATCCATAATCATTTTACATCTTGGCTTGTGATTGCACAAAATTTTATGCTAATCCTGCATTGCTCAGCACATGAAGTAATATTGATGCTTGACACCATCTATTCTGGATTTCTTGGCATCCACTATGTTTCCTAGTTTCTCGACTCCTATAGAATTCCTATGTTACTCGAAACCTAATGAATTCTTGTGTTACTTTTCACCTGATGAAATCTTGTGTTACACGACACCTAATGAATTTCTATGGTACTCGACACTTATTAACTTCCTGTTTTGCTCAACACCTATTAAATTCTACTTTTCTCAGCACATACTATCTTCTGATCTACTTGGCACTATCTATAATTAGGTGTTGGAGTTCTGGCTTAGCTTCCATTATATACTAAACATATATAGTGAAGATGGTTAAGTGTGTTGACACTCATCTGTCAATCTTATTTGATCAACAATCTCTCCCTTTGACATGAGTGTCAAAAACACTTAATTGATCATTTATGATCTAATCTTTATGTGTACATTCTTCACTTACAAAATTTCAAAAAAATATTGTGAACAATAATATACCTTATGACTCCCCCTATGTTGATCATGTCATGAATTCTGATGTCTTGTGCCATTGTGCCAGATGTCCTCTATTTTTGACCTATTCTTACCTTTGATCCTGTTTAATGACCCTATTATCTCCTTAGCTTCTTGATATATGCATTTCTCCTCCTTTAATATATCTCCCCCTTAGAATATTATTCCTTAGAATATTATCTCCTTCATTATCTCCCACTTTTTGACACTTATGTTAAAAGGTTCTAAACAGTAATTCCATGCTTGGCCAAAAATGTCTTCTTTACCTCAAGGAGTATTTTGAGAGTTGCACCCTAGTTATTCAATGCAATATCCAATGACTTGTGTTGTATTGCAAGCTCTGCTACTAGATTAATAATTCCTTCATGTGTAGAAATATTTGGATCCTTCTAGAGGACTATTTCTACATACATTTGCTCCTTGTGTAAGACTTCCTAATGGGGAGTGATAGAGGCTTGTATTTGCATCAGTTTTTCTTTAATAGTGGCCTCTTCTACTAATAATGTAGCTAATTCCCTTTGAGTATGAAGCATTTGAACAAAATGCTTTTCACTCTATGTAGGATTTGAGGGTAGTTGCATACTGGAGAGCTTAAGTTTTCTCTCAAGGTTCAAAATTTTCTAATTTATTGCTTGTGTGAACTTGGAAAAACCACACAATTTGCTATAAAGGGAAAAGATGTTCCCTAGTACAATATTTACCTCATCCAATTTCTTGGCTAGGTCAAACTATCCCAAAATAATTTTATTAGCTATCTTTTGGTTGACCTTCCCTAGAAACTTCTTCTCTGACCATTCCATGAGTTCTACATTTGTATCATGGTCTTCATTATTCACTTCATCAACTATATTAGATAGTTGCTCAAGGATTGGCCTGCTTGCATTTGGAGGTTGTAGGTTGAAGGCATCCATGAATATATCTTTAATCTTATTCATTGCCTACTTATATATGAAGTCTTTCCTCAATGCCTCTTGCCTCCTTCTCTTGTCCAATGCACTTTGTATTTCATTCATCTTTTCCTCAATTAAAGTGCTTGAATCATAATAGGGTATTTGAATTTCTTCATCAAGCTCAGGAATACCATAATGAATGGTCCTAGCTACCCTAGTGGAACTTGAGCTTGGTGTACTGAATTGTAAGGTCAACATGTCAGTACTCAGCTTCTGAACTAGTTTAGTAGGAGTTCCTATTTTTGGCAATTCAGCCAAAGTTTCTATTGCAGAATCCTCCTTATCCTGTGATTCTTCGTTATCCTCTTCTTGTACCACTACTGCCAGGGGTGTACTTGTTATCTATACTAGTGTACCTGTGACTTCCCTTGCTATTGTACTTAGCTCTTGATGAGCTTGCATGGTTATTCTTGGTGGTGATGGAGGTGGTAGAAATGAAAGTCTAGTAGTTTGAGTGATTTGAGTTGGTTCCTATGGTGGCACCTCAACTTTCTTGATTTTATCTATTGACTTTTGGAGCTCATCAACACTAACCATTATGTGATTTCTACACAATTGTGCTTGAAGATTTGTTTTGTCAAGGATCTTAGTGAGATCCTCTATAGTTAATGTGTTGATGTTTTGACTTGTGGTGTCAGTAACATCCTTAATCTTTATGATTTATATAGGTGTGATGGAAGAGTGAGGAGGGCTAGGAGGTGGTAGTTGTGTGTCTTGCACACTTTTCTTATCATTAGTACCCTTATCTTCATCTTTACTTTCCTCCTTTTCAACCTTTTTCTCTACTTTTGTCTTCTCTTCTCTCCTCTTTCTTCTATCTTTTGGTTTAGTAGTAGCTTCATATTTGTATTCCTCTTCAAAGACATCTTCAGTTTTCTTATATAGGTTCTTCCATGATCTTGTGGTTCTTTGTACAACTTCTTCAATTTTGTTTTGGAGTATGGAGAATGCCCTATACTTAGGTGTAAACCTAGTGTTATGCATTTTGACTACTTTAGTTATCCATTTCCTTGTCAAATCAGGTAGTAAGCTTGCTAGGGTTGATTCTCTCATCTTCTTCTCCATTTTGACACAAAATGCCATCTGCCCTCTACAATTTTAGACAATTCCTTTGGGAATTGTCCATCTAGTTCAAGAGGTGTATACTTGAATTGTGCCATCATTGCATAGACTGACTCTTCTATCCTATTCTGTTCCTCCTTGGTGAACTTATTGAAATCAATCTTTTTCCTGACAATTAAGTCTCCATTCCTAATCTTTACACATAATGTATCAATTGAAGACTTAGGAGGATGACTTGCCTTTTCAGACTGATCTTCCTCATCAATATCAAGTTGAGCCACATATCTTTTCCTTTTCCTTGGCTCTTCTTGTGCCTTCTTGGTTGGTTTCTTCTTTTTTGTAGCTTCCTCTTTGGCTTTTTGTTTGGAGGCATTTTTTGTAGCCCTAGTTGTTGGTTTCTTGGGTGTTGGCATGGCAACTTTCTTTGGTTTAGGCTGAGGAGCAGGAGGCATCTTTTCCTTCCTTTTGATGACTTTTCCTTTGATGGCTACTTCCTTGTATTCTTCCTCCTTGGCACTCTCATATTTTTCTTCACCTTGCTTTGGCTCATCTTCATCTTTCTCATCATTACCTTCCTCTTTATCATCACTAATCTCTTCTTCTTTTCTTGCTGCACTTGTTTCTTCAACACCAAATTTCTTCTTTATCTTCTTTACCAGCTTCTCCTTCTTTTTCACTGCTATGGCTATTGTGAGTTCTGTAACAGCTCTTGATCTGATAGTGTCATAGGTTCCAAATGCTTTGGTAGTTTTGTCCATCTCCTTTGCAAGTAGTGCTATGATGGTTGATGAAGCTTGATCAACATCAAGCTCATATCCCAATGGTCTGAGCCATCTTACTCTTGGAATGATTGCTTGGATGTAAGTATAATCAATGTCAACAAGAAAGCATATGTCATTCCCATTTTTATTCACCAATGAGACTGGTATCCTCATTCTTTTCTTCATTATATTCTTGAAATCATCAAAATAGGTAGACATTTGATCATCAAAGATATCTCCCATTTGTGCAATAAAATCATTTATCTGATCAAAAATTGTTTTATTCGGACTCCAATTGACTTTGCCAAATGAAGAGAATTCCTTCATCAAATAAAAGAACATACAAACTAACACTGACCCAAATTTTCATTGTGCTCCCTTGGATTTTCTTATTGCTCCAAGATTTTCATTTATCTGCTACAACATGAGCTTTGCAAGGTCGTAGGTGTGGTCCTTCTTTATCAGTTTGTATGCAACATCAACAGCTATACAAGGCACACTATTTAATTTGTTGGACTAATAAAATTTGTGTAGTATGGTCCTCACAGTAAAATCTAGAAGGGGTTTAGTAATGGTGTCTATGGTCATGCCTCTATTGTTCCACTTTGCTCCTATGTTCTTCTCAATGGTTTCCCTCTTATCACTTCTGAGTGTCTTGGGCCAATCTAGGGTTGGAAAATTGTGACCCTATGAACCATTTTCTTAGTAAATTTAATTGGTCCTTGCTCTAGCAAGAATGATCCCTCATGAATTCTACTAAGCACTATGCGTATCCACTTAGTTTTGAATATGATTGAAAAAACTAGGGCTTTGGTTAAACCCTTCTTCTCTACAATTGAAAACTCTTCCTTCAATATACCATTTTCATAGAGTTTATCATAGGTGTTGAAGATTTCTAGGTCTCCTATGACTCCAATCTTATAGTTGTAACACTTACACACATCTTGGACCATAACGACTTTGTCTGGAATCATAGCCAATGCAACTGCGGGATCATTTTTGTATGCTACCTCTAGTGTGGGCCTAAATTCAAGTTGTTTAACCTCATTGTTGACAAGCTGACTCTCATGGATTTCCTTCGTTTGGGTTGACTTTGAACTAGATGCCATAATTTATCGAACTAGGGTTTTACATTTAAAGTAAACTTCACAAACTATACAACTCGGCACCTGAAAGAAATACCTAGTTAAATGCTTAAATCACTTGGGTTGATGTTGAACTATTGCAAATCATTGATTGAATGCTTCAAAATTTCTCAATCATGCTCCTGGTAATCGCTCTTTGTTTGAATAGCTCAAAATGAATCAATTTTCACCTTTAAGAAAATCAAAAACATTGGATTTAATGCATTCTTGTACTTTCATCTATCACTCAACTTCCATAGTTTTTCAACTCGACATCCACTCCATTTTACTTGGCATCTATTCTCACTCAGTATCTTTAGACTTTGTTGATAACTTGGAAACTAGTGTAGTTTTTTCTCGGCTTCCACTAAACTTCTTGAATTGGCATCCAAAGTAGTTTTACTTGGCAACCAAAGACATTTTGGCATCATTATTCAAATTTTGTCTTGGCATCTTATCTCATGTAGATTTATACTTTGCAGTGCTTCTTCTCTATTTAGGGCTAATAAATGATACTTCCTTATATGTATCAATCCCATACGCTCATCTTGTGATTAGTTGGATAACATATGATCACTTGACCTCTTGGGTGAAGTGACCCCTTCATTGGATGTACTTGGTCCATCCTTTTTTTCCATGTCTTCTTCATGTCTATTCTAATGTGTTATTCATCAATCTTTTCTTTGCCCTTATTTACTTCAATCTTGGGTGCCTTGGCCTTTGTTAGACAATTCCTACTGACATGTCCAATTTTCAAGCAACTGAAGCAAGTACTTTGGTTTAACCATCTTTTATAGTTCCCTTTGAAGTGTGTTCTTATGAAATTCTGGGGTATATCTCCATACTCTTGACAATAGTGATAGCTTTGCCTTGTATTGTAGTCCCAATTGTAATGGTGTACAAAGTTGTCCCTTCTTACATGATGATTTGGTGTCCACATAGGCTTTGATCTACATTTAAAAGCTCTATGTCCATGCTTCTTGCAATTATGGTAGTGTCCATCAAATCTTTGTGTCCTTGTGATTTTAGACCTGCAGTCTTGTGTCATGTGACCTTACATGTTGCACTTGTGACAGTAACCCTTGCTTTTGGGTGTGTTTGGCTAATTGATCCTTCTACTCCTACAAACATTAGAAGTAAGCCCCTTTTTATTAGATTAATGACAAGTGGGTTTAGAATCCTTACCTTTTTCACTTCTTTGCTCAACATTCTTTGATGATTCACCAACTTTAGTGCTGATAAATCCAAGTCCTGATGTATCAATGGTTGATCTTGGGGATTTTAGCAACTGTTCAAAGTACTTGATAGCTTCACTTGACTTGTTGAGATTCTCTGTTGTTTCTTTTTGTCTCTCCAATTCATTCTATAGTTGTTCATTCTACATCCTCAAAGTAGAGATCTCAATATCTTTCATATTGAATTCATTATGAAGGTTCATTAGTTGGGAAAGTGTATCCATCTGCATGTTTGAGATCCTTGTTAGTTTAGTAGACTTTTCTTCAAGTCTGTTTGCAAGATTTCTTTTGTCATCTTCAAGCATGACTTTGTCCTCAACTGCTCTTTTCTTTTGCTCAATTATTTCACATAGTATTATGGCCTATGATTCATGTTCCATCTTGAGAGATCCTATCTCTTTTGCTTGAACTATGTTCTCCTCCATCAGTTCTACTATTGTTGCATCAAACACTTTGGAATCTCCTTTGGTAAACACTTGTGTGGTGTCAATCTCCTTGTAGTGAATATCATTTTTGGCTATAGCTATTTCATTCCTTCTTTTTAAGGATTTTCTTAATTCCTCTCTAGCTTCCTCTACCTTGTGTAGAGTGAAATGCACATCAATGACCTAGTTCTTAATGATCTTCCCAAATTTGAAAACTTCCATCTTCAGATCTTTTCCTCCAAGCTCTTAGGCTTCTTCTTGAGAAAACTTGGCTTTGATACCAATTGTTGGAATGTCCTAATGGGAATCAGAAGTACTGGCCTTTTTATATATATTAAATCTTTAATAACATATAACTAAAATTAACATGCATGCATATAAAAATTAAACAATCATGAGAAACAAACATGCATCACCACATAACACTTGAGATTTTGGTGACCCATAAACCCTCTAGGAATAAAAGGTAAAACTAGGGTGGGGATGATACCCACAAAATTACTGCAACAATTGATTTCAACTGCTTTTGATGGTTTGTCATGTTAAAGGCCTGCCTTGTTAAAGGCTACAACACACTGTTAAATGTGACCCTGTTAAAGGATTTCTACACCCTATTAGGAGTGTGCCTTGTTAGAGGACTTAAGAACATTCAACTTAGAATGCCACCCTATTAAAGGATTTACATAAGGTTGTTAAACCCACCTAACCCAATAGGATTTCCAAATTCCTAATACAATTGTGAGAGAGTATTAGAATAATACACCTAATCTAATGCAATCTCTGATGCTGATCTTAGGTACTTGATCTACTCTTGTATCATTGATTTCTGCTAGATCTGATCTACTAATTGTGTTCCTTATTCTGTTCTGATCAACTAGATGTGTAAATGTCATCCTTTCCACTAAATCTTTGACACCAATGTTCGGTTACAACCTTAATGATAGGCTCTACTTTTCCTTCTTCTCATGACTCCTCTCTTTCTCTATTATTCAATGGCATCAAGACTTCCTTATAAAGATTAGTGGTTCATTATGCATCTTTGATTCAAATGTTCCCACTCAAACCCTTGAAATTCACCCATTGACTGCATGCAGTCTCCAATTTTTTTATTGGTTACATGAAGATTGCATAGGTGATTGGGAGGATTTGGTCTTATTATTTTATCCTATCATGAGTCATGCATAACTTTTTTACATCTTGGCTTGCGATTGCACAAAATTTTATGTTGATCCTGCATTTCTCAGCACCATCTATTCTGGATTGCTTGACATCCACTATGTTTCCTAGTTACTTGGCTCCTATAGAATTCATGTGTTACTTGGCAATTAATGAATTCATGTGTTACTCAACACCTAAAGAATTCCTATGTTACTCGGCACCTAATGAATTCCTATGTTACTCAACACCTATTAACTTCTACTTTGCTCGGTACATACTATCTTCTGATCTACTCAGCACTATCTATAACTTGGCATGTGTTAGAGTTTTGGCTCGGATTCCATTGTATACTCAACATGTATAGTAAATATGGTTAAGTGTGTTGACACTCATTTGTCAATCTTACTTAATTGATCAATAGTCAACTAGGTCAAAGTTATAGCATGTGACATAGGGCTTCCCAAAATTATGAACAACTTACACAAATGCACAAAATAGTAAATGACCAACTTTGAGGGATTCAAACCAAGTCAAAAAAACTCAAAATGACTCAAAATCTGAAACATAGGTTCTTGGGTATGGACACTAGACAATATCAAAGTGGAAAATCAAAAAATGTTTCTGGGTGCAAGATATTCACCTGTAAACACATCCTCCTTTCCATGTTTGACACTTAGGGTAAAATGTAGATTTGGAACTAGCTCAATATAGGACTTTACCAAATGAGTCAGAATGATGCTTTAACTTTATAGAACACTTAGAAATGCTAAAAGGAAGGTGTTAGAAATATTAAACACCTCTGGGGCCTCTAAGGTATAGTTAGGTACATAGGCATTTATGGGGCTTGATTTCACTCAAAATTTCAAATAGACGCTCAAAATGGGAACTCAAGTTTGAGCGCCAATAGTAGCTCTATCTGGGGATGCATGCCCCTTGTGGGCATGGCAAGATTTTAGATCTCTAGGTAAAGAAAACCACACAACTGACTACAAAAACTCTCTCGAACAACTTTATTGAAAATAGGAAACAACTACAACTACTATGTACAAGCGATGGCCCTGAGCCACCAAACCTTTTCAAAATTATTTACCTATGTCATATACTTGATTTTCATTTACATTCTCCTAAGGAAAACTGAAACTCTCATTCTCATTTGTTTCACCCAAAACATCAACACTTTCAATCAGCTCATTAGACAAAACAAAACTACTATCATTACTTCCATAGTGCATACAAAAATCAGACATACTTTCATCTTGCTTACTATGAAAAAATGAATCAAAATGATCATCACAACTAACACCAAACTAAAACTGATCACCACTAATTGAATCATGGATTATTTCAACCGAAAACACAAAAACTTGGTATTCTACTTCATTCAATGAGTTACATGAATTAGATTGTAACTCACCTTGTGCCTTTGTATATGAAGAGTATGAAAAATCTGATTTCTCCTCATTTACAATATTAGTACTGCATAAATTAGATTGAACATATGCTGCATCTTCTTCACATTCCAACAAACGATTAGATCCCAAATCATAAGAATTATCATGAAATTGCATGTTCACCATATGGTGACCCACATCAAATTCTTTCTCAAATAGTTCACTAGGATAAACCATTTCATTAGTATTTCTTTTCTCATCACATGAGCTATTTGAATTTATCTTGCCCTTATGAAAAAAAGAAAACCATGAGCTTGCAACAAACCTTATCCCTATACCTTTCTTTTCAACATAGAAGTTGTCATGTCTATTACTATACGGATTGCTATCACATACACCTGCCAAACTCAACATAGCACATCCTAAAACTACATCTTCTTCAACATCAAATTTAGGGGAATGACTTCACCACATGAAATTGCATAACGTGTCAAAACAAAAGTATCCTTAGGTTTTTTAGCATACCTTTCAAAATCATGAGCCAACAAATAAAAAAATCTCGTCAAAACTTAACAAGATTTCATCCCTAGTTTCTTCTCCTTGGCTGTGATTTTTATTTGGATGGCTTGGCACATTTAGAACAAAAAACTTGTTAGTAAGAAAGTGTGAAAAATTATAATTATGATCATCTCCTACATCTTCTTTTTTAGACAATACCTCAACAACTGGCATCGTAACACATTCACATTCATCACTAGAAGGAAGACTATTACTACTGTCACACTTTTCCTCTTCTTTATATTCATTATCATAAGAAGATGAATTGACATTATGGATATTGTCGAATTGCTGATTACTATCCTCTGATACATAAAGCTGAGACTCTTCATTTTCAGCATCACTTTCAACAGATTCATTAGTCTTCAAATCACTTTCAACCTCCATGATAAAATCTTTGATTTCATAAATCTTATCTAATCTTATCTTGACTACCCAATCAACTGAATTTGGCATAAAAATTTCTAAGAGTATCACTGGCCATGAAGATTTCTCCAATCTATAGGACTCATCAAGATTCATGACTATGGATTTAAACTTCATGTAAGTTTGGAATACATCAAGACCCTAAACATCCCCAATTTTACTTCTTGATGTTAAGATAGTCTTATTATGAATTTCTCTTTTCAACCTAGCAATATTTGCATGAACCTTTTCATGAGTTAGCACATCATATTGAGATCTAGACTCAAAATCCATCTCTTGAGATTTTAAACTTCTACCTTTATTTCTTAGTGCTAAAACTACTAGATGGAGGCAACCATTTTTATCATTTGACTTTCATGAATGAAAAATACATGAAAATTAAAATACCTTTATGTGTTGCTATCTAAAACCTCAAATCTACTGATTGGCCTAGTGCAAATATGAAACCCTTCACACTGTAGATAGAATCCTTTGTAGAGTCGCCACCTCCTTGAAGAGGAAAATGAAATCACAACATTGATTCACCTTTTGAAATCAATTATATCAGTAGATACAAAAAATCACATAAACCCTTAATCAAGAAACTTATATTTCCTCTTTCCCAACAAACTAGATCTGCCCACAAATACTGAAAGCCTCTAGTATTAAGAGAAAACATGCATTAATACAAAGATTTAGATTAGAGTCGCCACTCAAACTTAGTGAGAAAAGATTTGAAAACTATTTACCACTTATTAATTCTGAACTAGACTTTCAATATGGAAAACTTTGCATACTCACAATTTGTAGCAAATCTATACGACCTTCGAAAGAGAACACACTTCATGAATTGAATCTTGATTCTAAACCTTTTTGCAATAGCACTTGCAAAATTGAATTGATTTAAGAGAGACTTATAATAGTCATAGAACATTATCTTCAATCTTACAACCTACTACCAAATAAATTTCTTCAAATACACTTCAAAACTTTATACAAAAAGTTAAAACTTATTCTTATGAAGTGTATGGAACTTTATCAAACTATTCTCCTTCCCTTAGTGCTGAAAACCACTTGATGGAGAACACATGCATATACCACTTTCTTTCATGACAAGAATAGCATCATGAAAACTAAAATACCTCAAGATTTGAATGGTTGGAAGTTCTCTGCTCACTACTTACAATAGTAGACCCAAAATCTCACAAATTCTTTGCTAAACCTTTTGAACCAGCACATCACAAATCTTACCAGGCTTTCAAATATTTCAACCTCTTCAAATCACCAAATTTTTTTTTGAAACAATAGTATATAGAAGAAATCTCTTCAAATTTATCTTGAATTCGAAACCTCTACACAAAGTTGAAAGATAACTTTCTTGACTCTGAAATCACAGCAGGACTTTGAAAATAACAACTAGCTAGATTGACCAAAGATTAACACCTTTTAACAATACCATTTATATTCAACCTCAAAGTCACTACTGTAAATGGATAAAACTTGACTAGGGAACATGAATCATCAGCAAAGCAATGAAAAACACTTCATGATAATGCTATTTATACCAAACATTCAAGTACTTCTTCTAATGAAATTCTTCACAGACTCCCCAGCAAAGTCACCATTTTGTTGGCTCTTGATTTAATAGTTTTATAAACAACCAAGAAACCAGACAAATGCATCTAAGTCTAGCAAATTCCTATGATGAATGCACTTGATTGTAGTCTTAGGCCAACTATAAGGCTTGACCCTTCTTCACTTCAAGCTCTACAAGACCTAGGTGAGTTAACCTCAAGGTTCTAAGATATGGTACCAGTGCATTTAAAACATAAATTTGAACCTATTTACTATGGATGAAAACACTTATATCTCCTAACAACTCATGAAATGACACAGATCTACAATAGCTAAATGAAAATCTATGAATCTAATAAGTTGACTGAGGGTTAATTCTTTTCAGCCCACTACAAAACATGAAATATTGAATTTTTTTTGAATAAAAGATTTTGTGAAAACAACCTTCATATTAGCTTGCATCCGATGTAGTGATCAGTGCCTTATCCATTGAAACATAGAGTCATTACTAGTAGGATGACCTAACTTGATTGCATTAAAATTAGATTTCTCAACTGAAATCCCTAAATCCCATTCTTAAGCAATATCCCCTTCATACACCTAGAAACCCTATTAGAATGATGAAGCATTTACTTAACTACTTGAGTCAAAAGAAACAACATATCTAATACACACCTCATCCAAGATGTCTTAAATCAACTAAACCTTGTTCACTCAATTACAAAGTTAATGAAATATGAAGAATTAGGAGAGAAAATAAGAGAACTCAGATAACTCATGTAAATCCCCTTTTGTATATTAATCCATAGAAAAGATTGAATACATAAACTGGTAAAACTGAATGAAACTCTAGATATGTCACATAATCTAGAATCAAATTCCTATATCTCAGAAAGAAATACATGACATGAACTAAAAATCTGCACATAAACAGATGTGTGGCCTTGACTGCTAGAGCATAGCTCAATAGATAGGAAACAAAACCATCAACAATCCTAGTTTCATTAGTAAAGCACTAGAAGCCTACTGGTATTACCCAGAGAAAACTGCCACCCACCATAGAAGAGAAGAAGGAAGAAAGATATAGAAAAGAAGAAATTCTCAAATTGAATCTGTAACTGACAAGTGCCCCTTTAGAATTCCTTCCCAAGAAGATGAAAAATACTCTCTCTACCTTCTCTCTATAATTGAATATCAAAATCCCATCATTTTGTTTCTACAAGCAAGGAATATCTGAGGTATTTGATTCACCATCATAACTAATTTTTGATGCCAAAGTAAATTCATGGTACAAGAAAAAATTAGTTGAAAAGTGATTTCAAGAAGCCAATGTAACCTTTTCCAGATTGTTTTTCTCTAGATTCAGGCTTCAAAAGGTCCTCAAATCTACCTCGTAACCAACTCTGATGCTCAATGATCAAATTTTCTTATTCTGCCAGCAATGCCCTGGGAAAAACAAACTAGCATATAGCATTAACTAGTGAAGACCTAGGCACAATCTAACTTCAAAAAAGGAAAATTTAGATTCTCTTAGTTCTGGTGGTATATTGGAATGCCTATTTTGGATTAAAAATGCCCAAGTTATGGCCTGTTGAAGTTTTAGGCTTTGTTCATGGCTCCATGGCAAGTCAAAGAATAAATTTGAAAAATTTAAAATAAACCCATAGCTCAAACTATAAGAAATTTATAATTTGGAATCAAATTTATTCAGCCTGAGAATGAATGTGCAGTGCAAAGATATTTTTTAATACTTGAAATCTTCACTTTCCTCCTCAGGCCCACTAGGCACCACCTGGGCTACCACGTGGCATCCCCTAATTGGCTACCTTGTTGCGTTGTCATTGCTCAATCATTGCCCAATCAACACCTACTTCATCATCGCTATCAGGACCCACTACCACATGTCATCACCACATCAAAGCTCACTATGTCAATATGGTAATTCTTGTGCAACTTCCATTTGGTGATGTAGCGACGACCACACAATTAGGCCACGTGGTGAAACCTCCTCCTTTTGAACTCATGTATCTTTTGCCAGATTTTTGAGTTTTCCTAGTGACTCACTATGTTGCTAGCCAAAAATCCTTGGATTTTTCGGCTAGCACAGTAGCGACTAGCTAGATTTTCAATGTTTCTGCCAGCTTCACAATGCTCACATCATCCTTTTTACTGGCATGTTCTATCAAAATTTAATACAACACTCACTGCTAACATAGCACGAGGGTCCACTTTGGAGAAAATGGCTTCCAAAGCCCACACTTTCAATTCATTTTAGCTTCAGTCCTATGTTATATTTAAACCTTCAAAACTCTTCTATCCTCACAAATGTGGGATAATTATATTTTCCCTTGCTCACAATCTAGAAGTTACTTGGGCTTTGATTGCTTTTTAGGGCATGGAGTTCCTTTTTCTTTGTCACTCTCAACTAGCTATTGTCCTTTTATGCAAGGTCTTTGTTTACTACAGATTTCACTTATACTAGCATTACCTTGCATGGAGTGTTTTCTATTTTCTGAAAAGAAACATGATCCTATTATCATTCGCTAGTGCTATCCCTGCTGCTTTCAATCAGCTCTCTATTTACCTATCATAACTCACCCTCCTCATGCGTTGACTTCTACTTTTTGTCCTTAGCATGATTTTTCATTTTTAATTGGCCTTTTGACTACGTGTGTGGAGTTTCTTCGTTGCATCTTCCTCTTGCATGGATTTTACTATCTACTACAGGTTCCTTCTCTTTTTTGATCTATCAAAGGGTGCTACATCTTCCTTTTACCATGCATGGGAGCTACTTTTATATCTACTCTATCTTTTTCTTGCAACGGCTTTCAACTATGTGTCGAGTATCTTTTTACCTAACATCTTCTACTACCCCCTTCCATGCTTGACTTATTATGGCCTCATTCTTTCCTCAAACATGTGTTGACTGAACCTTTTCTCTTTGTGTGAGTTTTGCTCATGATTGTTCCAATAGAGCAGCAATAGTTCAAGTGCTTTCAAAAGGTATTTCTAATAGAGAAGAAAATTTACTATTGTGAATTGCATACCTAGGTTCTTCACCAACTTCAACACACACACACCACGTTTCCTATTTTTCATGTTTTTGAAGGCAAAGAAAAGAACAAGTATAAGGATGCCCATGAAAAGGGCACTAACTTGTGCATATCTACTTTTACATGGCAGATATATTTTGTTGCCTCTATGTGTGCTTCGTTGAAGAGGAAGATGGCTCTTGTGCTTTTCCTTTGATGCTATTTAGTGATCATGTCTCACCAAAAGCGTGTTCACTACCATAGAGATGCTCCTTGCTTTTTAATGCATGGAAACGATCCTCATAACCATAGAGTCTTGGGAAACCATCTATAATGCCCTTTTTGGGACAAAACCTTGTATGGCAAGCACATTTTTTATGATCCTTGAGATTAATTGGCACTGGGCAAGGATTTTGGCAACCTTCAAGGGAGCATATCATCTTGCACATATGTTAAGGTGAATTGCACTTATGAGGACCATCTTGTATTATTAAGACAACATGCCATAGTGCAATTATATGACTTCTCATTTAAAGAATAAATCTTGCCACAACTATGGTTTCTGCTTTTGCAATCATGGTCTCCTCTAGATTGGAGATTTTCAATTTTCCATTGCTACACTTATCTGATGGGATCAGTCGGGCCCTAAACGGGTCCAGCTAAAAAATTTCATTTTCAAACAATTGAACGTTCAAACTTATCCACTGACTTTCTTAGACTAATTAGAATCCAATTTGAGCACTAACTGATCCTTAATAACTCATTTTCCATTAATGTGCAACCTGTCATTTTTATGTAAGGAGGTCCTTTGACTGGCCTTAAAAACTGATCCAAATCTCTAATTGAGCTCTAAAAGATGGCACATTGAATCTCTATTTCACATACTTTCACCTTGTTAGATCTCATCTCATGAAAAATTTGGAGTTAAAAAATATTGACCATCAAAGTTACCTTCTCAGAATTGCCTACAAGAAAACAAGTCAGAAACCAATAAATTGGGTTTGGATTTGGCTTGGAAAACTGGGTAATTTGACACTTGGGGGCACAAAAATTGGGATGCTGGTTCACTATCATGAGAACATTATGGATATGCTATTTGGGCTCATGACGAATAATAGGATGCATTTGGCAAGCTGTCAAAGTGGGCTACCTAGATTCTGTAGATTGAAACAATGGCAAGAAATCAATTTTTTCAAATGGAATGGACCTGGAAAAGTGTGCATATGGATTCGTCAAGACTTTAAAATGGACACAATTTGAGTATTTTTAGAGGACAATATAGTAGTACAATCCATTTGATCTAACCAATCATGATTTTCAAGATATAACATCACGAATAGGGCTCTTGAAAAATATGGAAATTCTGACACTAGTAAAAGATATAAATTCCATTTGGAATCGCATTTGAAAACCAATCAAATGGATTTTTCATAAGCTAAAACTTGAAACATAACAATTCTCTGACATCTAAAATGTAGCTCAAAAGGAATTTTAGCATTCGGGTCAACTAGGTCAAAGTTATAGCATGTCAAACAAGGCTTCCTAGAATTATGAACAACTTACACAAACACAAAAAATAGTAAATGACCAACTTTGAGGGATTCAAAAACTAGTCAAACGAACTTGAAACAACTCAAAATCTGAAACATAGGTTCTTGAGTATGGACACTAAACATTTTGAAAGTGGAAAATCACAAAATGTTTCTGGGTGCAAGATATTCACTTTCAAACACAACCTCCTATCGCTATTGGACACTTAAAATGCAGATTTTGAACTAGCTCAAAATAGGACTTCGCCAAATGAGTCAGAATGACACTTTAACTTCATGGAACACTTAGACATGCTAAAAGGAAGGTGTTAGAAACATTAAACACCTCATGGGCATTGAAGGTTTAGTCGGGTACATAGGTATTTATGGGGCTTGATTTCACTCAAAATTTTAGATAGACGCTCAAAATGGGAACTCAATTTGGAGTGCCAATAGAAGATTCAAGACCAATTGGAACCCCTATGTCTACTAGACATAATGTTCTTATTAGACCACATACACATCAATGAATGGATAATTGTAGTATGTAGTACATACAAGGCCTAATATTGCTCTAGAAGTTGGAATGGTGGTAAGATTCTTAGCAAATCCTAGAGAGAATCGAATGATGGAAATCAAGAGAATCATGAGATATCTAAAAGGTATTGAAGACTATGTCTTATTGTATAAACTTGGAGGCAATTTTGACTTGAAGGTTTTTATCGATGCTAACTGGGCATGAAGTCTTGATGATAGAGAAAACACTAGTGGTGGAGCATTCTTTCTTGGCAAGAGACTAGTATCTTGGACAAGCAAGAAACAAAATTGCATCTCTCAATCTACAATAGAGGAAAAATATGTGGTACTGGCAGATAATTGTTCTAACATTGTTTGGTTCAAAAAATTGATGGAAAGAATGAAGATAGAGATCAAGGATCCAATAGTCATATATTGTGATAACACCAGTGCAATCAATATATCAAAGAATCTAGTGATGCATACTAAAACAAAGTATATTGCTATAAAATATCACTTCCTAAGAGAGTTGGTGCAAAATAAAGAAGTTAGATTGGAATATGTTAATATAATAGAATAGATTGCAAACATATTCACCAAGCCATTACCTAAGAATGCATTTCTATATCATTGAGGTAAGCTAGGGGTCATTCCTCTACCTAAAGCTCACTAAATAAACTCTAGTGATGCATCAAGTTGAAGATCAATCAGTTGGTGTAGAATGAACAAGGGCATATTGCAAATGAATTAGTACTTAAAGTATGTTGATATTAATAAATTTTTTGTCTTTGAAATGTGTTGGCAAAGAGGGAGAAGTTTCCTATCATATCACTAAGAAATTTTTGTGATTCCAAACAAGGAGAAGTGTGCTATAAGAGGGATAGAGTTTTGTGAATGAACTTGGTAGAAGTTGTTGCAGACAGAGGAAGAATCTAGTGAAAGAAAGAGCTCTACTGACAAAGGGAGTTCTCAAGAATAAATTCAAATTTTCATTATTTAATGACATGTTGTATTTTCATCAATGCCAAAGAGGGAGATTGTTGGATTGACTAATTGTGTATTATCTTTGATGTTAAACAAATTTCATATCATTCTTAGTTAGCATATGTCGAGATAACTCAGGCAATAAAAATAATTTCTTGTGTCTATTGAGCATTCCTAAGGTTGCCAAGCTAAGATGATAGTGTCTACTAAGTTCACCTAGGCATCAAAGGAAAATGTGTAGAAGATGAGTTTTAATTTAGCTTAGTGAGTTAATGAAAAAAAGTTGGATGGAACCAATGTTAACCAAGCTCACTCAATTGCCAAAGGATCTTTGCAAGTTTGTTGTGTTAACTGAGCTTCAATTGATTTGTTGGCTTCGTTTTTCACCCTTTGTCATCTGTTGTACCTCACAATGAAAAACCCTAGTTGAATTTCCCAAAGGTCTTATAAAACATTATTTGTGTTCCCTAACCTAAAAATAAATTAAGTATAATTTGCATATAAAATGTGTAGGACATGCTTATCTTAAGTATTATTTTCCCTAGGGTTACTTTATTATTTTTTGTGGATTAAACCTTTTATTTGTTAAGCCTTGTCTTGACCATGGTTATTTTTCTTAACTGATTTATGAAGCACTTTAACTATGATAACTTGTTTTGATCAGTCATCAATCTTTGGAAGATCAATAGTTAGCACATTCTCATAATGAGAAAATGTATAGTTCTTAAGCAAAATGGGCAAGAACCTTTGCACCACGTAGCCTTTGCTACAAGTGCGTCTCAAATGCGTAACACAAACTAAGAGCTTGTTAGCACTTTGTCAAACCTTTTTCAAAGTTTCTGTAGAATTGTCAAAGCATGTTCAATTTTCTAACAATATCATTAGATAAATAATGTAGTGGGGTTCCCTTTTGATGTCACATCATTTGGTTATTGATCTTTGGAAGATTGATGGTCACCACTTCATCGCTTCATGAAAATACGAGGAATTTACCTAGAGTGGGAAAGTGCTTCATTGACATGTCACATATGATGATGTTATGGAAATAGTTTCTAAATGATATGAAGTAGTTTCTTGTTTGTGATATTGGTAGAGTTGTTAGACGCACTGGTGCAAAAGGGAAGCATTCTACACCATGGTATATTAGGATTGGGTCTTGTATAGGACCTCAATCCTTCATGTTGATGTGTTTGGGGATATAGATAGTTTGAGATATAAGGTTCTAAAACAAGAAAAGCTCATGAGCCAGAAGCAACAACATGTCATTTCTCAAGTCCAAGCACATAAGCCTGTCTAAGCAGACCCTATAGAATCTATCGTGAAACACATAGATAAAGGAAAAGGAAAAGCTATAGGAATCCAAATAAATGAACCCCAAGTTATACCAAGTAGATCTATAAATCATCACATGTCTAAATTGGATCTTGATGTAGAGAAGGCTAGAAAAGAGAAAGATTATTTGGAAAAAGAGCTTGAGAAGGTTGAAAATGAAGCTCAAGTAGTAGAAACTAAGAGAATGATTCAATTTATCAAGCCTAACTCTACTTTAGCCTCCTGGCCCAATTTATCCACTCAAGTTACAACTTTTGTGCCTACTTGTGGACTAGTGATCTCTAGTTAGGCTATGTCTCAATCTACCCCTATATCATCATCCACTACTAGTTTTTAGATCCATACTATTCAAATATAACAATCCCAAAATGTTGCTCATACTTACGCCAATGTGGAAAGCACATCCAATGTTGCTGGTTTAAAAGAAAAACCTATATATATATATATATATATATATTTATATTTATATATATATGGAAAATTATAGACAAATATCATTTGTAGGGATCCCTAGTTTTCCTCACCCCATATCTTTTGATCTAAGAGACAAAGTTGTTAGGTTCTCTAGAAATAATGATGTTACAAGTGAGGAGCACTTGAGGGTTTTTATAGATATGTTGAATGATTTTGAAGTTGAATATGAAGATGTAGTGATAAAATTGTTTGTACATTCATTGATTGAGGATGCTAGGGATTGGTTTAGGCGATTGCAAGATAATTGTATTAGCCCATGGAATGATTTGGAGAATTTATTCAAAGAACAATATGGAGACAATACTAATGCTATTTTTATGTTGAATGATTTCAATAACATCAAGAAGAATCCTAATGAATCTACATTTGATTTTACTGTAAGATTCTGGAAAGGAATGTACAAAATATTCTAGGTCATGAAATTGAATGAAGATGGATGCCTTAAAACATAATTTAATGCTTTTGATAGAAAGATGGCTTATCAGTTGAGGGATAAAGAGCCTAAACTCTAAGAGATGCTTTCAAGTTTCAATAAATATTGAGAATAAAAAAAAAAGCATCTAGTAAGTTGGGTGAGAGAGATGATCCAAAGTTTTTTATTCCTAAGAACAATAGGAAAGAAAATGATAAATCTCCTACTGGTAAGAAGCCTAAAGAACCTACAATACGTAAAGTGTTGGACTTAAAAAAGATGAGCCCAACAACTTTCAACACACAAAAACTTAATGTTAGTAAAAAGGCCCCAATGAATAATAACCATTTTAATAGATAACCAATAATGCATAATTACCCTTATACTACTCAGTGGAAAGATGGTAAACCAATTCCTAACTAGAGCCAAAATGTAAAAGATAAGGGTACACCAGATCCTCTGCAAAGAACTTTTGTTAATATGAATGATGATGTACCATGGTGGATTATATGTCAATCACTTCACTCTTCAGATTAATGTGTGGTTTCTTAGTCATTTTCTTTAGATCAAAATGCACAAGATGAGAAAGAAGAAGGAGAAAAAAGTCATGATGATGTAAGTTGTAATATGGTTACTATGTGTGATGATTGTGTAGATTCTGATTTAGAAGAACTTGAGAAGGATATTGCCAACCAAAGAATTGCCTACTAGTTACATCATCAGCAAGTATTGTTAGATAATGAAGGTTGTGATGAAGATGAGGTATGTGTTACATCCTCTAAAGTTGACCATGTAAATTTGAGAATGCCTTCTAAAGAGGAAATTGATAAAATCACTATAGAAATGATTTCTCAAGTTCATAGTAATTATAAATTGAGAAATAGAACAGTTAACAATGATGCTAGGAAACCTTCTAGTATATTCATAAAGAACATTAAACATAAAATAAAGGATGACAATAGGAAGGCTAATATAGAAACAACTAGGTTAAAGACAATAAGATCAAGAAGTAGGAACCCAAGAAGAAAGTTCAATTCCAAAAAAATGAGAGAGTAAAAGCAACTATGCAAGAGAAGAAGCTAGGATCTGATAATGTCAAGTGACAATGCTTGTTGTTCAAAATATTTCTACTCTAGGTATTCTTGTAAAGCCCACTATGTCTAAACCTATTGATATGATTTTCATGCTATCACAAATAATTGTCAAAGTACTTTTGTCTAAATTGTTTAGAATTGATGAACATAAGAGCAAAGCCTTGTCATGGTTGGGTGGGCTAGGAAATAGTAGCAATATTGTTGAGTAAAGTGTCATTCAGCAAACCCCAATGGTGGTAGAAAATAGTGGTATTAGATCCCAAATTCCTCAAATATTTTTGGATGATTCATCGATAGCCTATATAGAAGATATTGACCCATTCTTTCTCAGTCTGATTATAAAAGGAAAAACCTTTAAAAATGGCATGATAGACTCAGGAGACTCTAATACCATTATGTCCTTCAAATTAATGAAAGCTTTAGGATTGAAATTAGATACTAAGTAGGGCAAATGTAGAAGTATAGATGCTAGGGAAGTACTAGTCATAGGTACTATCAATGCATTTCCATTTAAGATAGTGACATATGCTGAGGTAGAATTGACTATGTCAGTCCTTGTAGTTGATATTACTCCACATTATGGAATTTTTCTCTCTAGAAAATGGAGTGTTGCTATGGGAGATACCCTACAATTTGAGCTGTCTTGTGCAAATTTTCATATAGGAGATAAAGTTGTTAAAGTAGATAGAGAGCTAAGGGTTAATCACATTTTTGGGGAAGAAATTGACAAAGATTCTACTTATTTCTTAGACACTAGTGTGAATTTTCTTAGAGTAGAACTAATTATTCAAGAAGTTGAGAAATTTCCTACTATAATTGAGCATGAAGTTGAATGTTGTATGGATTCACCAGTCTTGTGGACCATACATTAATAAATTTATGGTAGTGTACCAGGATGTCCTTATAGCTTATTCCAAGAAGGCTAAAGACCATTGTAAACACTTGGAAAAGATTTTTATCAAAGCCTTGGAATATGGTGTGTCCTTAAACCCCAAGAAATATACATTTGGGGTAACTAAAGGTAGATTACGAGGACATATAGTCTCAAAGGATGGAGTAAAGATAGATATTGAGAGAGTGGAAGGTATTGACAAGGTACCTAAGGCAAAAAATGTGAAGGGAATAAAATCTTTCTTTGGGCAAGTTAATTTTTTGAGAAGGTTTGTTGTGAATTTTTCTAAGATTAGTAGACCTATTTTAAAAATGCTCAAGAAAGGAGCTACTATTAATTGGGATAGTGAACCTTCACAAGCCTTTCAAGATATTAAGACTACAATAAAAAATGCTTCCATTCTTAGAACCCCAAATTACGCTAAGCCAAAGTACATATCTTTTGGATCTTTTCACCTTGTAGCTATAGTCTTATTATAGAAGAATGAGGAAGGATATGAGCAACCTATTGCATTCTTTAGAAAATCCTTGCAGCCTACTGAATTGAAATATGAAATAAATGGGAAACATGCTTATACCTTGGTGAAAGATGTTAAGGCTTTTAGATGTTATTTGGTAGGTGCCATTGTCATTACATTTGTACCTAGTGTAGATATCAAGGACATATTTTCTTAAAAAGAGTTATCAAGTAGGAGGTACAGATGGATCAATAGGATCCAAGAATTTAATACTAAAATTCAAATTACAAAACTGGTAAGGGGTTAAGGGTTAGATAAACTTATGGCTTAGTCCAACTTGGATGTTAATCAAATAAATTTGGTAATAGATAACCTAAGATCAAATCTATGTGATATGAACCATCATGAATGGTACATTAATGTTATTCATTATTTACAACATATGGAAGCCCCTTCCTGTTTGACTGAAAATGAAAAAATAAGCACAAAGTTGCGAACCATCAGATATATCATTGTTCAGAATAATTTATGGTGAAGAAATTTCGAAGGAGTGCTACTAAAATGTGTTGATCTAGAGAAATAAAAATAGGTATTGAAAGAAATGCATGATGGAGTCTATAGTGGACATCATATGGCCAAGACCACTGTACAGAAAGTAATGAGAGTTCGATTCTAGTGGCCTTCCCTTTTTTAAGGATGCTCAGATAGTGGTCAAAAAGTGTGATGCATATCAAAGATTTGTAGGTAAATTAAAAAATTTAGGTAACACTCCATTCAAACTAGTGGAAGTTCAAGCACCATTCTAGCAATGGGGGATAGATTTTATAGGTGAAATCTCTCCTAAGTACAGTACTAGTTATTCATGGATCTTGGTTGCTATTGATTACTTCACAATGTGGGTGGAGGCAATTCCAACAAGAAATGCAACTAGCAAGGTTATTAATAATTTTTTGCTAAACAATATCATTTCAAGATTTGGTTGTCCTTAGAGGATTTTGACAGATAATGCAATGTGTTTCAAATCTGAGGAGTTTATAAAGTTTTGTATTAAATATGGGATTACAAGATCAACATCTTCCCCTATCATCTACAAGGAAATGGACAAGCTAAATCCACAAATAAAAGCTTGTTGAAAGTGATAAAAAAAAGATTGGATGACAACAAGAAAGCCTTGGATTCTAAATTTTAGTTAGCAATATGGGCTGACTATGAAAAAAGCCATAGGTGTAGCACCTTTTGACATTGTGTATAGAATCCAACAAGAATGCGTCATAACAACCTAGTGAAACTCTATGATTACATTCAAATGTATGATGGAGATATTATTGATGACATGTAGGAAAGATTGGAGGAGTTGGTAGGATTGATTGAGACAAGGAAAGGATCATCCCAAAAAATTTAGAAGTTGCAACTACAAGTCAAGTCACTATATGACAAAAGAGTAGAGAGTAAGAAATTTCAAATTGAAGATTTGGTCCTTATGTGGAACGCCAGGATTGAGGATAAGGGAAAACATGAAAATGTGATCAAATATGGTTAGTCCCTAATCTAATTGAAGTTACATGGGGAGAAGACTCTTATATTCTAAAGGATCTATCAAGTAATATTCTTGAACTTTTAGTTCATGGACAATTCTTGAAGAGTTATTTTTGCTAAAGAGTACTTGTTCCTTCGATGAACATTAGTTTAGGGTTTTTGTACATTTTATGAATCCTTTGTGTCTCTTGTATAGCCCTTCTACATTTTTTTTTTCTAGGTGTTGTTGCTCTCTCAGAAGTTGTCAAATAAGAAAGATGGTCAAGTTGTGGCCTGCTTCTCCTAGGGATTTTGAGCCCTTATATGAATTTTTACTTATTCATTGTCTCCAAACAAAGCCATTGCTAGCTTGGATTTTCACCCTTTGTCATGTGTTGTACTTCACAATGAAAAGCCCTAGTTGAATTTCCTAAAGGTCTTATAAACCCTTTTTTGTGTGCCCTAACCCTTAAAAGTAATTAAGTATAATTCGCAAAAAAAATGTGTGAGACATGCTTATCTTAAGTATTATTTTCCATAGGGTTACATTATTATTTTTCACAAATTAAACCTTTTATTTGTTAAGCCTTTCCCTAACCATGGTTATCTTTCTTAACTATTTATGAAGCACTTTAACTGTGACAGCTTTTTTTGATTAGCCATTAATCTTTGGAAGATAGCACATGTGCTACTACAAGTGGGTCTCAAATACACAACATAGACTAAGAGCTTGTTAGTACTTTGTTAGACCTTTTTCAAAGTTTCTATAGAATTGTCAAAGCATGTTTGATTTTCTAGCAATATCATTGGTTTTAATAATATAGTGGGGTTCCCTTTTGACATCACATTATTTGGTCATCAATCTTTGGAAGATTGATGATCAATGCTTCAGTGCTTCATGAAGATGCAACAAATTTACCTAAAGCAAGAAAGTTCCTCATTGACATGTGGCATATGATCATGTCATGGAAGCAGTCTCTAAAGGATATGACATAGTTTGTAGTTAGTGTTGTTTGTAGAGTTGTCAGATACGCTAGCACAAAAGGGAAGCATTCTATTGGTTCATCTGACTGACTGGGTCTCAAAAGGATGCATTTTTATTACACCGTCAATCTTCCCAAGATCAATAGAAGGCACATACCCACAAGATAGATTTTTTCATATGTTTAACAAAATGGACAAGCACCTATGTGACATGTAGTATCTAGTGATGTGGGTTGTGATTGTGCCACAAAGGACTAAAGCTTGTTAGAGATTGTTAGAACCTATCAATGCATTTTCTATTTTCTTGCAATATTATTGGATAAGCCACCTGTTGAAGTTGTTTTTCACTAGCATATCATTGAGCCATTGATCTTAGGAAAATCAATGGTGGATGCATTGTCGCTTGATAAAAATGTAAGAATCTTAAACCAAGTAGGTGAACACAATTGTGACACTTGTCCCAGATGACATCATGATGGATCTTTCCTAGAGTTCAAAGAATATAAGTTACACACTATTGATCTTAGGGAGATAGATAGTTAGTGCATGCCTACAATATGAAAGTTGAAGGATTTTAAACAAAGTAGGCAAGGGCCTCCTTGAAATGTGGCATGTGTTGATGCCACAGACCAACTTTTTTGAAAGGTAAATAGTGCAGTCTATACTGGTGGCAAAGTTATCAAACACATTGGCTCAAGTGTAATGAATTAATTGGCTGATGTGGCTAACTCTACAATAAAAGGAATAATTTTTGTCTCGCCATTGATTTTGGATAGATCAATGGATGGCACTTACCAATAATACCAAGATGCTCAAAATTTAAGTAAAGCAGGGAAGTGCTAGCATGCCACGTGGCATGGTAGGACTTGTTGTTGAGAGATTCATCAAGTCATGCCAGGCTAGAAAATAAAGATGCCAGTGGGACATTATTTTAAGAAATTAATTGCAAGGTTATAAGTGATTTTTTTTATCACCATCTATCTTTTGGAGATTGATGATCAATACTTCACCACATTAGAAAGGTGCTCATGTTTTAAGTGAAGTGGGGAAGCATCGATTTGATGTGTGGAAAGGATTTTAAAACCATAAAAACAATTTTTTTATTTTCAAATAAGGTCATCCAATGTTGTGTAATTGAAAGATGGAATTTAAATCTGAGGCATGATATTGAAAGTAATAGTTAGAGATATCAATGTTATTCAAAACTCCTTTGTGTGACCTTAATGCTACAATATATTTTGCAAATTCACCATTATTGAGCTACAAAATTGCAAATTTCTCAAAGTGCAAGGGTTTCCAAAGCTAGGGCATGAAATTCTACGAGGTTTTAAGTGGTTGACATAGCAATTCACATAGAAAAAGAAGTAGAAATTAGGGGGTAAGTGGTCTATAAATCTTGAAAAGTTGAAAAATTATAATTGTGCTAAGCTGAATTAAGGATGCCTCCCCGAAAGGAATTTTCTAGCCTAACATATTACCTACAAAGATCAATTCATGACAATTTTCTTTAACAAATGCCTCTATCTATGAATGAGTTGAAAAAAGGTAGAGAACTCATACCTAAACACCCTAGGTTGGTTGTAGGTGAGGGTTTTTTATGATAGGGCCAATTGGGTAAGAGATGCACAAGTTTTAGTGGGGGGTTTGGAATTGTTTAAAAAATGGTTTTCAGAATGTAATTTAGACAATCCATTGAGAAATGTATGGGAGTTTTACATTGGAAATTTGGTTTTTTGTGGGGTATTCTTTGATAGTGACTTGTTAATTGACATGTCTAAGAAGTATGACCCCATTAAGTACTAGAATTATAAAAATTCATGCAAGAGATAATCTCTTTATGATTTCACCTGCCCTAATTAGTGAAGTATTTAAGATTGACCCTAACCATGCAATCCATGAAAATTTGACATGGAGGAATTCTAGGTAAGGTACGATGCATAGAGGGTATACTTGATGGTAGGACCATTGCAACAACATATTGTTAAAATTGGGTCACTTCCTTTGGTTACACCAAATACCCCAGAACCTTTGATGAAAAAGTACTTTAATCCTAGGGCATAGGCCCTTTATTTTTCTCTCTACAATATATTTGGAATATGTTGGCACTCAAAATTGTAGCCCAAATTTTGAGTACCATTAAGAAATTGAACCCTATAAATTCTTTTTGATGCCCATGTATTCAGCTATACCTTTGAGCCCTATGAGGTGTTTAATATTTCTAACACCTTCGATTCAGCCTATCCACTTGTTTCATAAAGTTAGATTGACATTTTGAGCCATTTCATGAAGTTCCATTTTGAGCATTTTCCAAATCTGCATTTTTACCCATGTGTCAAACAATGATAGGAGGTTGTGTTTTTCATTGAATATCTTGTACCCAAAAATGTGTCATGATTCACCACTTTGAGAGTATCTATTTTCCATAACATAGAACCTATGTTTGAGATTTCAATTCATTTCAAACCCATTTGTCTAGGTTTTGAATCCCTCAAATTTAGTAGTTTACTATTTTCATGCATTTGCAAATTGCACATAATTCTGGGAAGCCCTATTTGACATATTATAATTTTGACCTAGATGACCAAAATGTAAAAATTTCTTTTGCATTTCATTTTAGAGGTTAGAGATTTCAAGTTTTAGGTCATGACAAATCCGTTTGATCAGTTTTATCTTATTACTAGTGTCAGCAAATGCAAATTATTTGGTGCCCCTATTCATGACATCATAACTTGAGATCTATGATCGGTAAGATCAAATGAATTATATCACTATGTTTTCCTCTAGGAATAATTTAAGCATGCCAATTTTCAAGTCATGACGAATCTATTTGCACACTTATCCAGGTCAATTCCATTTGCAAAAATTGTTTTTTTCCCATTGTTCTAGACTACAAAATTCCAAGTAGCCTACTTTGACCACTTACCATTTGCACCTAGTTATTCATCATGAGCCCAAGTCATAGATACATAACTTCCTCATGATAGCAAACCAACACCCCAAGTTTCATTCCCCCAAGTGTCAGTTTACCCAATTTTCAAAGTCAAATCCAAACCTAATTTATTATTTTCTGACATATTTTCTTGTAGGCAGTTCTGATAGGTCAACTTTGACAACGAATATCTTTTGACCCCAAATTCTTCATGAGATGAGATTGAACATGGTGTAAGAATGTGGAACAAAGAGTTAGGGTGCTAGTTTTTGAAGCTTGATCAGCTATTCTGTTTTTAAGGCCAGTCAAGGGACCTTCTGGCATTAAATTCATAGTTTGCAAAAAGTGGGTAAATGAGTTTTTAATGACCAAATTAATGCTTGAAATCATTTCTAGTGAATATAAAAAGGTTGATGGGCCAATTTCAGAAGTTAGGTGTTTGAAAATGAATTTTTTTTTAGCCAAACCTACTTTGGGGTCTGACTAATTTCTCCAAATTGATAATATGTGAAGGATATTGTTTCAAATGAATACTAATATTTAATGTGAACCAGAAAATTAACTATAACAAAAATGTTCTCCATTGAAATCATTGAGGGTTTTGAAAACAATGGTGATGATTTTCCTAGCTTGCAAATTCTATGAGGTGCTCTTATCAAGAGTTCCATGTCGCATGAGAATTTTGCATAAATGCACTCATTTTTACCAAGCATGAAATGAAAATTTGGTTGAAGGCTAAGAAGGAATCCAGCACAGGCTAGAGGAATTGGAGAGAGAATTGGAGAGAGGGCTACTAAATGACAATGACAACTCAGCTATTGCAAATTCCATTAGCCCTGAACGAAGTAATGCTCTGGATTAGGAGTGGGTTGTTGGTACCATGCAGACCCTTCTATTAGACAATGCCATTCTGTCAACTCCAACTATCTTAGGTGAATCCTGTTGTCATCCTTACATCAAGAAGGAAAGTCCAACAAGCCAAACTTGTAGACCTCATCAAGAAAATCAAAAGAAACAATTTATTTTGCAAAAAGAGCCTAGGACATCACCAATTCAAGGAAAAATTGGTCAAGGTAGTTATCCTTTGAATCATATAATTCTTTGAAAATTAAAGAAAATAAGAAAGGAAAAGAGGTTTAAGTCATCCATATAGCATAGACAAAACTAGGAAAGGGATATTTAAAGGAGAGATAGTGCAATTAGAGGAAGTCCTCACACCATGTAGCAAAGGGCCTTGTGCTAGAGAAACAATAACAAAGCTCATGCCAAGTCAAAGCAAAGAAGCTCACAACAATAAAAAAAGTAGTCTAAACCTTCAAGTAGCATGGAAGATGCAATTAAACTACAGGGAAATTTTTTTGAGGAAATGGTCCACGCTAGCAAGGATACCTATTAAAGGAAAGCAATCAAAGTCATAGCAAAGAACAGATAGCCAGTGTGAGACAATAGAGGGAAACAAGCCCCATGCAATCAAAGACAATAAAGGTGAAACATAGGCATGTACAAGATGAAATCCATGTAGGGATCCACAATAGTAGAGCATCACACATGCACATGAAAAGGAGCCCCATGATGGAAAATGCAGCGTGTTAAAAGGGAAACAAGGTGCCATTGAAAGGAGGAGGCTCAGTACTTTAAAATAGAGCATCCAAAGTAACATAAAAATAAACCCACATCAAAAGAAAGCTTATGCCATGAAGTAAGAAAAAAGAGAGTAGGGGCAAGAATAGTTTAAAACCATTATCCCACATTGTGTCTTAAGAAGAAGCTTTTGAAAGTTCACTCACCCATGCATGAGGGCTCGACCTGGATGCTAGCTAGAGGGTGACATGTACAAACTTTTGACCAAGGATGTAAGAATGATGACATGGCACCAAAAATAGAGATGGAAGGAGGTCATGCCACATGGAAGATCATATGACTATCACTAATCACCAAATCGAAGATGCATGGGAAGTTAACATAGTGACTTGGTGACTACTAATGTGGTATAGTGAGGTAGCAATGACATGTCTAGGTGAGGTTGCCAAAAAAGGTTGCCTAAATTCGGTGGTCACCAAGTTCCCACCGAAAAAGTTGAAAAAATTCTACCAAGTGAAATGGAAATTTGCCAAAATTTTCAAGAAATCTAGCAGAGTGTATGTGGGTCCTGCCTAGTTATTAGAGTACCAAACACAAGGTGCCATGTGGCATAGACTCTGAGGTAGGTTGTGATGTGGCAAACAAATCTCAAAGAGCAACTCAAATTGTGCCATGTGGTAGATCCAACGGACATCATTATGTCACAATGATGAAGTTGTAGGGAAGTTGTCAAAGTGACCTAGCAATGCTAATGTGTGATGCTGAGGTGGCATGATGATGTAGTGCTAGTTGTGTAGGTTCAAGCCAATCACATCTTGACATGTGTCATGGGGCTAGTTAACAAGTTTGACCCAAATAAAAAATGATGGAGAATTTGAGAAATTTCAAATTTCAATATTTTATTATCTCTCCCTCAAATTCATGTGTAGGTCATTTAAATAAATGTATGAACTTTTTTATAGTTTAAACTTTGTAAAAGTTTAAATTTTTGCAAAATAAATGCTATAAGCCATTTTGTGTTTCCTAGGGCATTGGCAGCAGAATAGGCAGATTTGATCATTGAGTGTCAGAGTTTGTTAGGGAGCAGATTTGAAGACCTTTTGAAGCCTAAATGTGGAAAAAAAAATTTGGAAAAGGTTATATTGGATTCTTGAGGACATTTGTAACTGGTTTTTCACTTTTTATCATGAATTTACTTTGACATCAAAAATCAGTTATGATGGTGAATCGAATGTCTGAGTTTTTTTATGCCTTGTAGAGCTAGAATGATGGGGATTTGATATTCAGTTAGAAAGAGAAGGTAGAAAGAGGCTTTTTTAGCTTCTTGGGAAGGAATTTTGAGGGGACACATGTTAATTGCAAATTCAATCAAAAAATTGCTTCCTTTCTATTTATTCCATTCTCTTCTCTCTTGTAAGGGTTGGCAATTTTCTCTGGGTAATACCAACAGGTTTCCAGTGTTCTACTATGAAACTAGGATTGTAGATGGTTTTTGCTTCATGTCTATTGAGTTTTGCTATAGTAGTGAAGGCCACACATCCACCCTGTGTAGATTTTCATTTCATGTCATGTATTTTTTTTCTAAGATACTAGAAATTGATGCTAGATTATGTGAAGTATCTATAGTTTCATTTAGTGTTACTAGTTTATGTATTTGGTCTTTCCAAGGATAAATACAAAAGGGGATTTACAATGAATTAACTAGGTTCTCTTGTTTTGTCTCCTAATTCTTCATGTGTTATTAACTTTGAGATTAAATGGATAATGTTCATTTTATTTAAGGCAACTTGGATGAGTTGTATATTAGATTTGTTGTTGCTTTTGATTCAAGGAGTCGAGTAAATGCTTCAATGTTCTGATAGGGTTTCTAGGTATGTGAAGGGGATATTACATAAGAATGGGATAAGGGAATTTTTAGTTGATAAACATGATTGTAATGTAAGAAAGTTAGATAATCCTTCTGGTAATGACTCTATGTTTGAATGGATAAGGCATTGATCACTAAATTAGATGCAAGTTGATATGAATGTCATTTGCACATATCATTTTAATAAAAATAAATTTAGTTTTTCCTTTCTTGTAGTGGCCTGAAAATAATTAACCCTCACTCAACTTATGAGATTCATAGATTTACATTTAGCTACTATAGATCTGTGTCATTTCATTAGTTATTGGGAGATATAAGGTGTTTATATCTACAATAATTAGGTTCAAATTTATGTTTTAAATTCATTGGTACCATACATTAGAACCTAAAGGTTAACCTACCTAGGTATTATAGAGCCTGAAGTAGAAGAAGGATCATGCCTTATAGTTGACCCAGTGTCTGAAAGGATATGTTGAAAATGGGAGTTAGCTACCCCTAGATGTGTCATATTCTCATCAGGGTAATTGGAAACCTACAACATTTTCAAACACCAATAGAATGGATGAGCAAGAATATGTTCAAGGCTCCATTGTCCTCATCATAGCTTAGACCCTTCAGTTTGGAATGAGCACAATTCTTGATTTTGTTACTTATCTAGCTAAGGAAATTCATAATGATTTAATTGGGATAGCTCAAGGAAAGGAAAATAGACCTTTTTGCTGCTATTCTTTTTTTATGTGCATATGTCTATATAAAGGAGTTACTTTCTTCCCCAAAGAAATGAAATTGGAACTAGAAAGAGATGGAGAGAAGCTCCTAGTGCAATTATGGAGCACTTACATGAGATGGGAAGTCGCAAATGCTAGTTATGTTAGATTTGATAGATACTTTGCTTCAAGGCTTAGATTGCTTTTGAAAGGGTATAGTCCAAGAATCCCACATAATTTGTTAGAACTGATAAGACCCAAGGACTATGCCAAGGGACTATTGGTCAATCATAATTGGGGGGATATAATTCCATACCCTATTTCCATTGTGATAAGAGTTTATGGATTTTTGGGAAAACCCCATGTACTACCTTTTCATGTGCCTTTGAAGATAGGTATTGCAAAATTACTACAACAGATTGGGTTAGTTGAGGAAAGGGATATACTGGGAAAGGGTAAAGGCAATTTCTTCCTTGTTGTTATTGTTATACATGATTTTTTTTGTTAAAAAGGGATGGAGAAATTTAAGCATATTTTTTGATAAATATCAAATGTCCCATTCCCATGCTTGATACATTGACCTAAAGGGATTTTATGACCTCCTTAGTGAGAGAACTAAAGCTAAGGTTCTTGTATAGACTGTATATTTCATAGAAGATATTATTAGAAATGTATTTTCACTACAATCTGAACAAGAGGTTAGAAAAGAAAAATGGGTAGTTTTTATAAAGTTTTGGAATTTATTAATGCTTTTGACCCTGACTATAACCCCTTGCCAGATAAGAAATATTGAGGAGCCAAAATGAATGCTCTAATGAACAATTTTTCTATGATAATACAAACCTTAAATGAGAAGAAGGATATCTTAGCTAAAGCATATCTAGATAAATTTTTCGAGGTGGAATGAAGAATAAGGAGTAGAATATTTGTGAATCCAAGCTAGTACACACTACAGAGGAGGGCTGGATATATTGTGGCTCAAAATATAGGACACATTCCCCCTTGGAAAAGGAAAAAATCAAAGAGTCCATTTGACACAGATGCCCCTAAGAGACAATGGTTAGAATAGGGGTCCTCCTCTCAACTAGGAGACTATTCACCATTCCAAACCCCACTCAGAATAGATGATGAAGAATCCCTACGAGAGGAGCTGAGGAAAATTGGAGGGGAGGGAGATATAATTGTCACTATTATTGATAAATAAAGAGGAATTCCTAAGGAGCCCCCTATGCCATCCTTTGACCTCATTTTTGATGATACAAAGGTAAGGAGATAGATCCCATCATTGCACAAGCATCCCAAAATTTTTTAGATGATGAAAATTTTCTTAAATCTAGGGCCTTTGCACATTGTTTGTGGAGGAAAAATATAACCAATTTTGAGGAAAAGTGTAAACCAATAGAAATAGAGCAACCAAACAAATTGGACTCTAAAATTTAGGAAGAGGTAAAAGCCAATTTTTTGGAGAACTTTTCCCAATTAACACCTAAGGAGAGGAAACAATTAGTCAAAGAATTAGAATTTTTTATTCTACTTGAATGGGACATAAGTAATGCTATGATTTTTTATTCCATTAGAAAGGAGAAAGATGTGTAGTATAAAATTGAGAAAGGCATATTACAAGCACATAGAGGGGTGAAATTCAGCAATGATCACCAAGATTTGATGATTTGGTCCATTGAAAATAGAAATAATACTAGAATACAAGAGATTTTAAGTGCTGAAGATACTGGTGCACTTATAGTGTATGGAGCAGATGAAGTGGATAATGAGGAAGCTACCAAGATGACTAAAGAAATGGCAGATTTTAGCTCAATGGTTGCAGGGAAAGAAAAGTGTAAATTCCTATAACTCAATGAAAATTTGAAGAAGTATTGTAAAAATATGAGGAAAGCAAAAATGAGATACAGTTGCTAGAGATTCAAATATCCCAATTGGATAAGCAGCTAGGAAAGAGGAAGGTGGGAGAATCAAGTAGGCCTCGAGCAACATACCCTCACCCTCCTATTGAGCCATTGAATTCTACCCCAATTCTTGAGTTTCCTAATACACCATAGAGACCTGAGTTTTACACTATAGAAGAATTTGAAGAAGAACATAATAAATTATGGGAGTTACATGTTGAGCTAAACAATGAATATAAAGAGTAACTCAGGAAGACAATCTTATATTTAGTGGATAAGATTGATTGGCCAACATTCTATGACCAGTTGGTAAGAATCTTAGAAATTTGAAATGAAATAAGGAAAGATGAAGATACACTAAAGCCCATTGTGCATAAATGGAGCGAAAGAGATAATGATTTTACTTATATGTGTATCTCCGTCATCATCTTATCATATAATCAAATAGAGAAAATTTTTTATATAGTTAATGATCTAAAAGAATTTTGTAGAAAAAGGATTTATATTCAAAAGAAAATAATGATTTGTCTTTCTAAGTATATAGTATAAAAGTTTGATCTCTTTCCCAATGCACTTAAGAAGATTGATAAAATAAAAGAAAAGGAAGAATGGGAAAGGAATTAGATGATCTGTTGTGCTATAGAATGAATCAGGTCATAAATGAAAAAGGGCATGTAGTATGGGAAATGACTAATGAAGAATTTGTCAAAGTACAATTATTTTATATTACTATTAGAAAAGATTTTTTTGAAATAGAACAAATAGGAAGCTTTGCATTACAAAAGCTGTGGCATATCTTAAATTTTGATTGGCCTGATGATACTATTTTCAACAAGTGGAAGGAAGAAATTTTGTCTTCAAAATAGATCAAAAGAGAGGAAAGGGGTGAGGGCTAGGAAGAAGATCAAACAATTGACACCTCAGTAATAGAAGCGGAACAACCAACCACAATTGTTAGCCCAGAAAACCAAGTTGATGATGTTGTAGCCAGGGACTCAAAAGTAAATATTGCTTAAATAGTTCATGATGATGAAGATGGAAAGCCTTGAGTTGGAGTAAAGATACTTGAAATAGAGTGAGATACATCATTAGCAAGCCTGATGGCCACATAGTATGAGGAATCAAAATAATGAAAGAAAAAATCATGGAATTTGTAGCATTTAAGTGTAATAGAGAATGGGTCCACTAAAAGAATATTTTGATGTGAAGTTTTTTAAGTTGCATAATTTTTTTTTTTGTGACAGCAATAAATGAAAATATCTTTTGTATAAAAGACAACTATCAATTCTCTATGCCTAAAGCTCTTTGCATCTCCCACTATATAAGTGAGATTCTAGGTCTAGAGAAAGTTTTTGAATTTTTGTATAATTTTACTTTTTACTAAGTTGTTCGGTTGAGTCTATTGATGCAACTTGTCTAATGTATTATCTCTACCAATATTTGAGAATGCATTGATTTTACAAGATCTTAATACCTTTTCTTGAGTCATTTTGATTTGTTTCAATTGTATACAATTTTTAAAGGAAATTAATACAAAGATGAACTATCCCCATATGTGTTCTTGTTGAGTCGTGTCTCCATTTTTATTACTTGGTTACTTTGAAGTTGTATGAGCAAATCTTTTCCAATTGAAGGCAATTAAATTAAGTTGAATGTCAACTTAGTATTGCTTTTAATTCAAAGAATTAAGTAAATTCTTTAGTGAGATTGATAGGTTTTCTAGGGTAATAAGAAGGATATTCATAAGAATGATTTTCAGTAAGAATTACTTATAATATTGATTGGAATGCAATTAGTTAGATCTAGAAATTGAATGAACTCTAAATCCTAATGGATAAGGCATTGATCTATTGATTTAGTATGTAGATGAAAGATAATGAAAAAACATCAATCCCAAATTCTAAATCAAATTTACTTTACTATTTGAAGAATGCCATTGTTGGTCAACACTTGTTTGCATTGAATCTCTGAGTCTTAGCTAGCTACTATTCCTAGAAATACTTGTAAACCTAAGAAGAATTGTGACCAAATCTACTTTAAGGGATTTTTTTTGTGGTAAGTTACCATGGAATGAAAAAAATATGTATATGGTATTAGATTGAAAAATTTTCATCCCTCAAATGCACCTACCTTGGTTTGTAGAGCCTAAAGAGTAGAAAATCTTTATGATTTTGTTGAAGTTGGGTTCAGATGTGAAGAGAAAGTAATTTTTATAGGAAATAGTTGATCCTTAGGTTTTTGTATTCTCTATTATCTTGATATTAAGTATTTTTTTCTTAGTATTTTAAAAATACCAACATGGTTAACATAGGAAATCCTTTTTGAGTTAGTGTCTACCGAGCTGGGTCAGCTAGTGAAGGATTTTAATATTTTGACATATTGAGCTTAGTTGATTTATCTATTGGTTTTAGCCAACTAGTATGATGAATATTAGATATTCTAAGTTGTATATGAGCCAGCTTGACAATATGAAAGATATAAGTCTAAAGTCAAGTTTAGAATTTGAAAGTGTGAGAAAGTGAAGATGTGATGAATGTATTGAATAATGAAGAGAGGGAGAGACTTTGAAGGATAAGTAGAATATCCTTGTGGAGAAAATAAGTTGTATTCAATCAAGAAGGATCAAGTATAAGCTAGAATAGAGGTCTTTAATTAGTAATTCAGTTGCATTCAAATCAGGTCATCTCACTGTTACTCGCTAACCATTGTAGCAGTGATCTAAATCTCTTAATAGAGTTGGCTTAATAGCTATTTGTAAATCCTCTAACAAGGTGGCAGTTCTATTGAATTGTTTTAAGACCTCTAACAAGGCCACTCCTAATAGGGTGATTAAATCCTTTAATAGGGTCACACCTAATAGTGTGTTTTGTAACCTTTAACAGGGTTGGCTCCTAATAGGGCTCAATTTAGAAGAGTGAAAATAGTAACTAGTTGCCATTGTTGGTTTTCCCAAATTGGGTTTCCACATTAAATCCTGGTGTCAAATGTGTTCATGCTATTTTATTTTATGTGTTTGCAACTAATTTGAAGTAAGGATAATCGCAAATATAATTTAAATATTTTCATAATCACTAACTACTGAGTTACAACATTTTATGTGTGTTTGCCTAGCATCAACATTGAGACTTTATTTTGTACTAATGCCTAAAGGATCTAGGATTTATTTTACTAGTTATTGATTCACTCCATCCCCTCTTAGTTACTCCTATTATATTTCCAACACTAAGATTCAAAGCTAAAAGTCTCAAAGGTAAATTTGATGACATGAGAATGCAAGAAGGTGAGAATATTGCTCAATATTGCTTTAGGATAAAAGATGTTGTTAATAGAATAAGAGGAGCTACTAGTAAAATAGATGAATGTATTGTATTAAGTAAAGTTTTGAGAACACTATTGCCCATCTATGCTATTAAAGTTTCTACAAGGTCTAGTAGGTAGGATCACTACTTTTGAGCTATGTAATTTTGATAATTACAAACCTAAAAATATTAAATCTATTTTCAAAGCTAAGCTATCATTAAAGGTACTTGATGAGAAGAAGAAGAAGGAGAAAAAGACTAAATATGTGTCTATTGATAGTTATACATATGAGGAAGATGTAGATCAATTTTAAGAACTATTAGCAAGTATATTTCATAGAGGTAAAGGAGAGTTTAAATGTAAGTTAACTATATTATATTTCAATTGAAATGAGGTTGGTCATATTTTTGCTAGATGTACAAATAAGAAGAATTACAGAGGTAGTAAGAAGTAAAAAAGTAGAAGAGATGAAGACAAAAAAAGAATACAAAGACAAAGGCAATAAGTCTTGCTACATTGTTGAAGAGGAAACAAAAGATAGATTCAAATATCATGATTATGAAGTGGTGTATGTTGCAATGAAGGATAAATCTGATGAGGATGAGGCAACTGCACTAGTGTCTTGTGCGAACAAGAATGATAGATGGATCATTGATAGTGGTTGTTAAAATCACATGACTCCAAATAAAAGTAAGTTCATTACCTTGAATCGTTATGATGGACATAGTGTAAGATTTGATAATGATGCACCATACCTAATAAAAGAAAAAGGTTCTATCAAGCTCACATAAAAGATTCTATGTGACAATGCTTACTATGTTGAAGGACTTAACTATAATTTATTGAGTGTGTCAAAACTAAATAATTTGCGATGTAAGTTTGATTTTGAGAAAAAAATTACTAAGATATATGACACTGATGGAAAACTAATTGGAAGAGGTGATCAAACTAGAGGTAATCTATTCTATATTGATATAGAGGATGCTATTTGTTTATTTGTAGAATTTTATGATGTGTGGCTATAGCACAAGAGGTTATGTCATGTTAATTTTGATAACTTGGTTAGTATTAGTAACATGAGAAGAGTCAGAGGTTTTCCTAAGTTGAAGAAGCCTAACAATATAATTTGCAAACAATGTCAGTTAGGAAAAATGACAAAGTCAAATTTTTAGATAAAGACTCGTAGCTCTAAAGAAATATTAGAGATTGTTCATACTAACTCATGTGGACCAATTGAAATATAAAGCTACAAAGGAGATTATTAAATTATGTTGATTGCTGATAATTATTCTAGAATGATAACTATTATGTTTTTGAAATAGAAGTATGATGCTTTCTAAATGTTTAAGGGGTAATTAGAAAGAGTTGAGAAAGAAATAGGTAGAAGTCTAAAATGTTTGAGATTTGATAGAGGAGGGGAATTTACATCAAATGAGTTTGAGATGTTTTTTAATGATAGAGGAATCAAAAGACAAACATCTACTCCTAGAACCACTCAAAAAATTGAAATTGTTCAAAGGAGGATCAGGTCTATAATGGATTGTGCTAGGAAACTCATGATGGAGAAAAATGTTGCTTTGAAATACTAGAGAGAAGCTATAAGTACAATTGTCTATACCTTGAACTATATACAAGTCAAGAAAGGTACTCATTCAACATCTTTTGAACTATAGTATGGATACTCACCAAATGTAAAATACTTTAAGATATTTTGAAGAAAGTGCTATATTCTCAAAGATTTTGATCAAGAATGGTAAAATAGATGCAAAAAATGAAGAAGGTATATTTCTTGGTTATTCCACAAGAAGTAAATCTTATAAGTGTTTGAATACTTTAATACTAAAAAAGTTGTGGAAAGTAAAAATGTGAAATTTGTTGAATATACAAAAGGATATGAGGATCAACCTATGAAGGAATTAGAAGAATAAAAATCATTTTTATACTTTTATCAAAGTATGCCTACTGATAAAGATGTTGTGAATCAAGTTGCAAACCAATAACACGTTTCAGTGATTGCTGAGTTACATACTATGAATGTCGAGTTTCATTCTGGAACCAAGCTACATTTAGGTACCGAGCTACAGAATGAAGTTGAGGTACATTTTGATTCTGATATTAGTGTACATGAAAGATATGTTGAACTACCTAATAGAGAGTTACATATTGATTCAAAAGTTGAGAGACCAAATGAAGAAGGTAGAGTTGAACCAAGATTGTCTAAGTATATCGAGAGACATCATCTTGTTGCACAAATCATTGGAGATAAAGATACTAGACCTATGGAAAGGAACAAGTTGAGAAATGATACATGTTTTTTGAGCATGTAAGAACTTAAAATAGTGAAAGATGTTGTAGAAGATGTGGACTAGAGTAAAGCCATGGAAGAAGAGATTGAAAAAATTGAGAAAAATAAGACATGGACTCTAGTTCCTTTACTAGAAGAAAAAAATGTCATTGGTACCGATTTGGTACACAAAAACAAGCTGGATGAAAATGGTAGAGTCAAAAGGAATAAGGCAAGATTAGTTTTTAAAGTATATGTACAAGAAGAAGGAATAAACTATGGAGAGACATTCACTCATGTTGCAAGATTGGAAAAAGTAAGAACCCTACTTGCTTACTCTACATATAAAGTTTTCAAAGTTTATCAAATGGATGTTAAGTCTACATTTCTGAATGGTATATTGGGGAAAGAAGTTTATATAGAACAACTAGATGGATTTTTTGATGCTAACAACAAAAATATGGTATTTAGGCCACACAAACATTTATATGGTTTGAACAAAACACCAAGAACATGGTATGAGAGACTACACAATTATCTAATGAAGATTGGATTTGAGATGACATATGATAATGACAATCCATACTTGAAGACAAAGAAAGGAAAAGCTATTTTTTTATTTGAATTTTTTTTTGATGATATCATATTTGGAGGTCAAGATACTTTATGTAAGGCCTTTGCAAATAAAATGAAGTAAGAATTTGAGATGTCTATGTTTCGAGAGATCAATTTATTTTTTGGTTTACAAGTACATTAGATGAAATATGGTATATACATCACTCAGTCAAAGTACATAAAGGATATATTAAAAAAAAATTGATTGGAAGATTCCAAACTAGTAGGTACACCTATGATGATAGGATATAAATTATCAAAGAATGATCACTCAAATAAGGTGAATCAAAAAATATACAAGTCTATGATTAACAAATTAAAATGTGTATTACATAGAAGACCTAATATTGCATTATTTGTAGGGATAGTTTCAAGATTCTCTGCTAATCCTAGGGAGAATCACTTGATGGTAGTTAAGAGAATAATGAGATATTTGAAAAGAATAGAGGGGTATGGTCTATTTAACAAAAAAAATGAGAAATTTGAATTAAGAGCCTATATTGATGTTGATTGGGCTGGAAATGTTGATGATAGAAAGAGAAGTAGTGGAGGAGCATTTTTCTTAGGCAAAAGGATAGTTACATGGACTAGCAAGAAAAAAAACTACATTTCTCATTCTATTATTGAAGTTGAATATGTTGTTGTTGCAATAAATTATACTAACATTGTATGGATTAAATAGCTACTCAAAGGTATGAAGGAGTAAATAACTAAACCTATGATACTACCATAAATATATCAAAGAATCATGTGATGCATACAAAGACTAAGCACATTGCAATTAAGTATCATTACATGAGAGAATTTGTTCAAGATAAAGAGTTGAAAATGGAATATGTCAACACAAAAAAAAAAATTGCTGATATTTTCACAAAAGAATTACATAAGGAGGCTCATGAGTATCTAAGAGGTAAATTAGGGTCGATACCCCTATCAAAGGCTATCTAAGAAGCATGAGGAGTTCTCTACATCACACAAGTTGATTGACATATGTTACACATTGTAGACACTTAAAATTATCCTAAACACTTTATTAATTTATTTAATATTTTCCTTGAAACTATAATAATTAATTATTAGTTAATTATATTTTGTCATGTTCCTCTACTTATTTAAATAGGTTCACTTTCCTAATGTAGTTAGATTTAATTTGAATACTTCTCCTCTAATGTGTTAAATCTATTTAATTTATAGTACTCCACAAATCCTCTTTAAATAAATGTTAATTTATTTAATTCCCTCCACTTAATTAAAATTCTTTAATCCTATGATTAAGTAAAATCCTATTTAATTTAATCCTAATCCCATCCTAAAAACCTAGTCTACACTCATCACTCTCATTCTTAATTCCACTTAAATATTCCTAAACACCTTCCTAAACACATTTTAGTCCCTAAATTTTTATTCACACATGTGTGAATAACTCAAGATTCAATAAAGCTTTCATTTTATTATTTATTCACAACTCTTACACCTCTTACACATTTGTCCCCCTTTCATTTCTCCAAGGTTTCTCACACATCTATGAGCAAACCTTAAGCCATCACTCTCACTAAAAGGTTTATGTTGACCTTTGCATGGCTTGTCTCCTTAACCCATGTGTCTCCTTTGTGGCACCTATGTGGATGCCACATAAATGACACCTCCCCAAGGCCCCTCTCAAATCTATAAATAAAGCCCTTGTCTCAAGAATTTTACATCTCCCTTATTTGTATTATTATCATGATAGTATAGAGTTAGAATTTTCATAGTGATTTTTATGCATTGTTACTAACACTTTGGTAGTTGTTAGATTTCTTCATTTATGCTTGCATCTTTCATGTTAGATTCTTCTTAATAGTTTGATTCTTTGCATTTCTATTTCACATCCTAGAATCCTTTGAGATTGGCTTAGTCATAGCTATTTCTTGAAGGTATTCTATACTCATTTAGTCTAGATTCACATATTCCATATTGCATTTTCATTACATTGGGATTCATTCATAGTTGTGTTTGGGAGAGCACCTTCACATCCCTCGCACTTGAGCACACCAACAAGCCCTCTTATGAGTGCCCTTGTTGGGTTGCTTTGAGGTTGCATGAGGAATTTTCATTTTGGTTGTATTAAGTTGTAAAACTCAAGTATAGATAGTTGTATTTCAATCTCGCTTAAATCTTTGATACACATGTGCAACTAACTTTTCTTGTTTATGCATGCTACCAACAAGTTAGGGTTTCTTGCATACACACATTGATGTAGTGGATCTTATTTTAGGAGCTACCTAAAGTAATCAAAGAGATAGAGCTATAAATCAGTCACAAGAAAGGTGATAGAGGGAGAAATTGGAAAATATTCATATTTTCATATGAAGATGACATGTCTTTGCTATTGTTGTCAAAGAGGGAGAGAATTAAAGGGAGAAATAGATTGGTTCTCAAGAACGTGTACAAGAATCATAGAAGGGGAAATCTAGATATAAAAGATAGAAAAGTATGGAATATCTACTTAGAGGGAGAAAGTGTACAAGTGTTCTAGTGATTACATCTACCTAGTAAGAGAAAGATAATGTTGAGGAAGATATAAGAAGTGTTCAAGACAGAGTCATAAGGATGAGTTGATTAATTGTTTGTTGATCATAACATAAGTTTATAACCTATTGAGAAGATGAAAGTTGTTGATAGAAGGAGAGATTTCAATACAAGTAATTATCATCTTTTTGGTATTTTGATTGGTCATTCTAATTAAGTTTGATTGGTTTGGTTTTTCATTAATACCAAAGAGAGAGATTGTTGAAACCTAATTGATATCAGTATGATAAATGTGTTTCAGTCATATTTTTGTCACTGATATCAAACCTACTACTTATTAGTAAGTAAATTTCTTATATTACTTAAGTACTATGATTTATTTGATTGATGAAGAGGATTTGATCAAATTAGGTAACAATAGCACCTAGAGGAAAGGTTGAGTTATGATATGAAAAGGAGTAGAAGAATAAGTTAAAATGATGATATTATAGTGCACTGATAATCTACTTAAGGTTGCAAAGGTTTGTTACACTAAGTTCATTCAAAATAACAAGTTTAACAAAGTTTATCTGCCAAGCTTGATCAAGTGGATAGTAGGTGCTGAGAAAAGTTAGTGCAAGCTGAGAAAAAATAAATTTGGAGCCAAGCAAAGTCAATTTCAATGTAAGCTAAGTACAATTTAGTTAATGTTGAGGACTAGTAAACTTTAGTTTATGCCATTTTTTTTTACAATGGATGCCGAGAAATACAGTTTGTGTCAAGCATCATGTTGGCCCTCAAAATTGGAGCCCTGATTTTTAGTACCATTGAGAAATTGAGCCCTAAAAATTCTTTTTGATGCTTATGTACCTAGCTATACTTTTGAGCCCCAAGAGGTATTCAATGTTTCTAAAACCTTTCATTTAATGCATATATGTATTTCATGAAGCTAAACTGACATTTTGAATCATTTCGTAAAGTCTCATTTTGAGTAATTGTCAAATCTGCATTTTCATCCAAGTGTCAAATGGTGACAAGAGCCTATGTTTACATTTGAATATCTCGCACCCAGAAATCTTTTGTGACTCACCTCTATTTAAATGTTTAGTGTCAATACCTAAGAGCATATGTTTCAGATTTTGAGTCATTTCAAATCCATTTCATTAGGTTTTGAATCCCTCAAAGTTGGTCAGTTACTATTTTCATGCTGATGCACATTGTACACAATTCTCAAAAGCCCTATTTCACATGTTATATTTTTGACCTAGTTGACCCAAATGCTAAAAATCCTTTTGCATTACATTGTAGATGTTAGAGACTTGTTATGTTTCAAGTTTAAGCTTATGATGAATCCATTTGATCAGTTTTAAAACATGATTCCAAATGCAATTTCTAAAGTTTCACTAGTGTCAGCAAATACAAATTATTTCCTACCCCTGTTCATGTTGTTATAACTCCTAATCCATAATAGGTGAGATTGAATGGATTGTACCACTTTTTTGTCCTCTAAAAATACTTTAATTCTATAAATTTTTAAGTCATGATGAATCAATTTGCACACTTTTCTAGGTCAATTCCATTTGCACAAATCTCTTTTCTACTATTGTTTCCAGTCATCAAATTCCAAGTAGCCCATTTTGACTGCTCGCCATTTGTGTCTAGTTATTCATCATGAGCCCAAATCCTAGAATTATACTATCCTTGTGATAAATAACCAATGCCCCAAGTTTTCATCTCCCCAAGTGTTAGTTTGTCCATTTTCAAAGCCAAATCTAAACCCAGTTTAATATTTTCTCAAATGTTTACTTGCAAGCAGTTTTGAGAGGTCAACTTTGATAGCGAATATCTTTTGACCCTGAATTCTTCATGAGACAAGATTTGACGGGGTAAAAGTGTGTCGAACAAAGAATTAGTCTGCCAGTTTTTAGAGCCTAGGCAGGTATTTGCGTCAAATTTTTAAGGTCAGTCAAGGGACCTCCTAATGCAAAATTGACAATTTTCTAAAAGGGATAAAATGAGTTTCAAATGTGAATTCATTGTTCGAACTTGGTTCCAATTAGTATGATGGGTTCAATAGGCCAATTTGAGAAGTCAGGTGTTTGAAAATGAAATTTGTTTTTAGCCAGACCCATTTTGGGGTCCGACTGATTTCTCCAAATTGATAACATGTGAAGGATATTGTTTAAAATGAATACTGATATTTAATGTGAACTAGATAGTTAACTATAATGGAGATGTTCTCTATTGAAATCATTGAGGGTTCTAAAAATAATGGATGATGTTATGAGATATTAGAAGATAGGCAATGATTTATACTACTCCAAGCATGTATATTAATGGACTCTAATAAAAATACCTTTAGCTCTATGTACTGGTAATATTGAACAAGATAAGCTTCCATTAATGGTGTGAGATTGAATCTACAAACAAGAGGGGTTCTTGCAAAAGGATTGGGTGTAGGCTTTACATATGGAGTAGTCACAAGGATACTCTCATTTGGTGTGATAGGATTTGTATTGAAAGGCCTATGTTGACTATATGATCTATGTTGAAAGGTCTATGTGATCTATTTTCTATGATCATTTGAATTGAAAGGCCTATGTTGAAGACCTTTTAGAGAGATCTCTGGGTCCTTTATTTTCCAAAAGAAAATAAATTAGTCACATTTCCATGCCCTATATTTATCTCTTAAAAGTTTCTCCATATGCAAAAAAAAGAAAAGGAGCAGTCGGCATATGGATGGAAGATCACACAAGTTTAAATAGGAAATGCAGAACCCCTACAGAAAAAAGGAGAGAGCATAGCATAAAGCAAGGCATCCATAGTTGCATATAGGGTGCAGGGCCAGAGGAACATCTTTAACATCTGCAGCGGTCCATGCGATGGGGAGGTGGCATTATAGACTTCCCACTCCCATCCACTCCCGACACACATAGCAAAAAGTGCCCCAGCTGCTACAAAGAGGATTCCCTCAAGCCAGGGCACGCAGAAAATGAAAGAAGCCCACATGATCAAAGCAACATCTAACATAAAAATTCCATTCCAATATAAAGACCAAGGTGCCAAAGCATGGGAAAGATGCCAATTAGAGGCAAAGGAAGCGTAACAAATTGGGAAGCTATCCAGGGAAGACCTGTGGCATGTCAAAGAATGATGAGAGGCCTCTTTCACATCATACTAGTTCCCATATGATAAGAGTAGCCATAGGAGATAAGAAGGCAAGAACGATGGCAGAGTTATTTTTGAGAGCATGTGTGGCTTGTTAACTAGTGGGCAAGTGTTAAGATACATATATATGCAAAGCCTAGTACAGTATAGGCACAGGTAAAGGAAATAATGTATAAAAGGTCTTGTGAAGCTTGTGCTAGTTGATCCAGCTATTACAGGGCTAGTCTTTGATCTGCTATGACCTCATTTCCTTCAATATTGTGTCCCCTAAATGGATGGTGGACTCTAGCTTAAGTGAAGCACTTGTGTTAAAATCTACAATGGGATGATTTGTTTGGAGGAGCCATTATATTATGATTTTTCATAAGGAAAAATGTTCAAAAGTAAGCCATCAAAGTCATAGACAATGAAGTGCCTTTATTCCACATTGAATGGGTGATAAAACCTTTAATACTTTAAATACTATTCTACAATCAACATAGAATGTATTAAGAGAAAAGCCTTTTGGAAAGGTTGTATCTTCTGCAAGGGCTCCACTCATCTAACCAATGTGGAGGTAAAGCTAAATTTTGAATGAATAAGAAAGCAAGCTGACATGGCACAAAAAATCAACATGTGTTCAGATGCAAACACGTGTAACATCTGACGATCATCGATACCTTGCCATAGGAAGATGCACAATGGTTAACCATAGTGACATAGCGAGCATTGATGTGGTGATGACACATGGAAGCAAAGGATGAGGTCACTAGCCAATCACAAAGTGACACATGGCACTATTGGATGGTCAGAGAAAATCATAGGTTAACAAGTGGCATTACTCGATTGATTGAAGGATACAAAGGAGTAATAATTTCAATAAAATATTCCTATCCTTACACATTCATTCTTAGAATGAAAATTTTGATTTCAAATTTTGAATATTTTATAATTCAAACTATAGAATATGTTAAATTTTTCATTTTTATTCTTTTATTTGTGCAAAGCCATGACAGAGTTCCAATCTTCAAAAGGCCATAATAGGAGCAATTTTAACCGAAATCGGCACTCCAATATACCACCAAAACTGGAATGAGATAAAAATTTTGAATCTAAGGTCAGTTTGTGCACAGTTATTCACTAGTTTGTGCTATAGGTCAATTTGTAAAATCTGGGACATTGGTAGTAGAATAGGTAAATTTGATCATTGAGCATCAAAATTGGTTAGAGGGCAATTTTAAAGGATTTTTGGGATCTAAATGTTGAGAAAATCATCCTTAAATAATTTTATTGCATTTTGGAGGTCACATTGAACTAATTTTCACTTTTTACCATGAATTCACTTTAACATCAAAAATTAGTTATAATGATGAATCAAATTTCTGAGATATTTGATGCCTTTGGGAGGTAAAATAGAGGGATTTGATTCTGGCAGTTGAAGAGGGAGACTAGAGAGAGGCTTTTTTTGCTTCTTGGAAAGAAATTATGAAGGGACACTTCTCATCTCTTGATCAGATCTAGGAATTTCTCCTTCCTATGTTTTTCTTTTTCTTTCTCTTTGTAAGGGTTCCAATTTTTTGGAGAAAAATTGCACATTGTTGTGATACTAGGTTCTGGTTCTAGTATTGATGTATTCCAAATACTGTGACACCACTCTTCAGCATTTCTTCTTGTATGAATAGTAGTTGTAAAGATAATACAGAGAGTTCATATCTGTTAGGTTGTTTCATGTTTTTATTTCATGTATTTGATTGTATTGTTTCAAGGAAATGAATACAAGTGAGGAAGAATTCCATCATTTTCATTCTAATTCTTGTGTCCTATCTCAATAATTTGTAGTCTTATGTAGTTTAGGAACAAAGATCTAAGATCCATTTGCATCCGTTTAAAGTTGTATGTCAAATAGGTTTTACTATTGGGACAAAGGACCAAGTAAATGCTTGATGTGTTTGACAAGATTGTTGGTTATGTTGAGAAGGATATTTCATAAGAATGAGGTCTAAATGAACACCGATGTCTGAATCACAAGGTGATTAGATAGATTTGATGTTTGGGTATATGAAATATGTCTTCATATCATAGATATATGTATTGAATCCATGAAATTTCCCAATGGTTAAGGAACTTATCAATTATAGGATCACTTGTTATACTGCTGCATATTTGAGGTTTTCTTGAACTCAACATTGTTAATCAATTGAATTTCCTGTTCATGTTGAAGAACCTAAATGTTATGCCCTCACTTAGGTTATGAACTCCATGGTTTTGCATTTAGCTATTGCAGATTTATGTTATTTCATAAGTCATTAGGAGATATAAGGGCTTTTATCTACTTTGTTAGATTCACAAATATGTTTTTGCACTGGTACCATATGAATTGAATTTGAGATTCACCTGCCTAGGTTTGGTAGAGCCTGAAGTAGAAGAAGGTTCTAGCCTTATAGTTGGTCTAGGTTCTTGGTGAATTGCATCCATTATTGGAGATAGCTACCCATAGATGCAATTTTACCATATATACTTGGTTATTAAAACACTATTAAATTAGGAGCCAACAAAATGGAAACTCTTTTGGGGAATCTGTGAAGTAATTCACTATTAAAAGGATAAGAATCTCTAGTGTTAGTTGAATATTTTAGTCCTATTTTTAGTTGGGTTTTGCCCATCTGAGTTAGCTAACAAAATGGTGACTATGTTGCGGAATTGCATATAGAAAGAACCAAAATCTCTAGCATGAAATAGGTTGGAGATAGCATATATATAGCAAGAAGTGTTTCTTATTTTCGTGTTGAAGTTTCATGTTCCCTAGTGTTCTTATTCATTGACAGTAGAAGTTTTATTGAATTGGATAATTTATAATGTCAAAGTCATTTGATATTCTAATAAGTTGCTGTCAAAATTTAGAGTTAATTTCATGTTCTTTTAATTTTTCCAGAATGTGAAATTCCCCTATTGTTGAGTACAGTTTGCAAATACCTATTGTAAATTCTAGACCAGCTTGTTATGTTTTACAAGTTTGGTAAATCTTTTCTCACTAAGTGAGTGGCAACTCAAAATCATATCTCTGCACTAGTGCTTCATGAATGTGAAGGTATTATAATGGAAACAACAGTCAGAATGTTGATTTGAAGTATTCACCTCATGTTCTTTACAATGGGTGAAAAATTTGTATGAGATGCAATGCAAGTGTTACTAAATCCGAATGAGATCTAAATCTATTGTTATGTGTAGCATTGAGGTAGTTGCAAGCATCCGTATTAAAAGGTATTCTCCACTTTCATGTGTTTTCATTTACATGAAACTAATATTTACAAAAGTTTCTCCGTCAAATTGTTTTAGCATTAAATAGGAGAATGGTGTAACACATCTCAACATACTTTGTGAGAGGTGGATTTAGTAAACATGTTTCACATTTCAAAGTATGTTTGAAGTTGAAATTGGTTTAAAAGATTTTCAGATCTATTGCAAGTGATAAATACTAAAAGTGTTTTATGATGAATGAGTTTTAAGTTTGAAGAATGTCAACATTCATTTCATCTAGTATGCAACTGATTAGTGGAAGCTTTAGATTTGTTTCTACCAAGTGGTATATGCCATTAAATTTTAATGGTATTCAGAGTTTCCTGAAAACTATGTGTTATAACCTCATAAAGTATTTGCCTAAGTTTGGTGGGAACCATTAAAAGTCAGCTAACCATCATGTTCATTTAGTTAATGACTTGGTTGGTGATTTTAAAATTTCTCATGAAAATGTTTAGTTGAAGTTGTTTGTTCAAACATTAGAAGATGATGCTAGGGATTGGTTTTCATTTTTACTAGCATGTTCAATTTCATCTTGGGATGAATTAATTTCAACTTTCATGAAGTAATTTGGGGAAAGGATAAGCATATCTAATTATTTTGATAAGTTTTTGAATATCCAAGTTAGGAATAATGAGTTAGTCCCTAAATTTAATATCAAATTTGCAAAAGTTTTGAACAACATTCTTGAAAGTTATAAGCTGAATGATCAAGTGCGTCTAGTCATTTATCTCAGTGCATTTGATAAAAAGATGAGCTATCTATTGAGAGATAAAGAACCTAGACTTGGCATCAGGCATTCATGATGGTAATGGAGATTGAAAACAATATAAAATATGGTTTAACTAAGAGTCACTTTTCTCAAAACATTTTCTGGCAAGATGAGGTGCAAAGGAAGAATCAATGTCATGTAGACTATTCAAATCTAGATCATCAAGTAGGTACCCCTATTGTAGTAGTTGGTTTGGTTGAAAATTTAGATTTGAAAACATGTGTAGATGAGGTTTATTGGTTTCAAAGAAGAGATAAGTCTGTTCTTGTTGAATGTAATCTAGATGTTTCCAATTTTACAATAGTAGATGATAGAGTTAATTCATTTGACTAGTTATACATGCAACATATAAGTTCAGCTATTCATCCTTCTATTGGTGATTTTCTTCATAATGAAAACATAACTAGTCATGAAGAGGAAAGGTATTCAACTTAGTATGAGGATAGAGAAGCTATAATTGATATGTCAACTGACAATGGTGAAGTTTTTTATCCGGTATATTATGAAGAAGTGTCATATGAAGTTGATGATGAGATTTTTTGCTTGAGTCAAGAAGAAGATAATGATAGCATATGCGAATCTTCATGTGAATCATACATGGCATGAGAAGAAGAGAGCAATGATGAGAGAATATTTTCTCATGAAAGTAAAGCTATGAGTAATGTTCCTAAATCTGAAAATGAATTTCTAGTTTTGAATTATGCAAGTTAGTTTAAGGCTGAAGGTTATGAAGAAAAGTTTTCTACACAATCCAAAGAAAAAGAGATTATTTATAAGGATGGATTGATTGGTTGAGTAGATAAATGTCTTGAAGATAGATGCAGTAGTAACCATCAGCATACTAATGGTTCTAAAGCTAGTGCATCAACACTTAATGATGATTGGTTTGCAAAACATTTGAATTACCTTGATGAAGACAATGAATGTAGTATTGATCTAATTTCTATATGCTCCATTGGTGGAGAAGAAAATGAGTCTTCATGTAGTTTTGATTTTTCTTCATATGCTAAAAGTGTTCATGATAATACATTGGGTAATGGTTTCAAAGTGTATGATAATGCATTATATGATGAAAAATGTGATGATGATCAACCCATTTTTTTTCAAGATGTTCAACAAGGATCACTACATGGAGTTATCAACCCTTTGTTCAAAGAAGACATGGAACTTTTGTATTTAGTTAAGAATGATCTTAATACTGATACTTTATCTTATTTCTATAAGAGGTTAGATGTATCTTCTCTTGAGTGTGATGGTGAAAGTATTGATGAGATTGCATCTTGTGAGATAGATAATAAGGTGTTTGATGAAGATATTATTGAAAATCAATGTGCACCTTGTAAAGATTTTTATGATGAACTTTCTGATGTGAAGACTAATCTTTTTTCTGATTGTGAAGAATTATTTGAAGATCCTAGATTAGTTTTAGATTCTAATATTGATGAAATATGTGAGTATAAATCAAAGTGTCCATTTGAGTACCATCTGGTTATGCAAAAGGATACACAATTTGAAGGTATGAGTGATCCTTTTCCCCATGTTGAATATGATGCATTCATATTTGAAGTTGATTGCAGGCATGATTCATTGAATGAAGAGAGTTTTCAGTTTCAATCTGATAGTTATAAGCATGCTGATCAGAAATTTTGTAATGAGCAAGCTGTGAAAAATAAAGAAAGTTTTTATATGCATTATGGAAGTAAGAATAAAGAGTCAATTTTACTAAGTGTTGAGTTTTAGGATGCTGATGTAATTGGTAAAACTAATACGAGAAGTATTTTTAGTTTAGCTCATGCATGTTTAGATGAGAATCAAGTTTATCATAGAGGTAAAGGTTTTTGTTGAAGTTCGGTGACCCAGGGTCATCACTTGTACATAGTAGGTGTAGTTGTCTTTTGATTTCAATAAAGTTGTGCAAGAGGAAGTTTTTCACTATCTCATGAGTTGTTTGCTTCTACCAAAGATCTAAATCCTTTTCATGCCCTCAAGGAGAATGCATCCATAGATAGAGCCACTGTTGGGACTTAAAATTAGAGCCTTGATTTTGAGTACCATTGAGAAATTTAGCCCTATAAATGCTTTTTGATGCCTATGTACTTGGCTATACTTTTGAGCCCCAAGAGGTGTTCAATTTTTCTAGCACCTTTCATTTAGTGTGTGTATGCATTTCATGAAGCTAAACTAACATTTTGAATCATTTTGTGAATTCCCATTTTGAGCAATTGTCAAATTTGCATTTTCATCCAAGTGTCAAACAACAACAGGAACCTATGTTTGCATTTCAATATCTCGCACCCAAAAAAAAATTGTGACTCACCTCTTTGGAATTTTTTAGTGACAATACCTAAGAGCCTATGTTTAATATTTTGAGTCATTTTGAATCTATTTGACTAGGTTTTCAATCCCTCAAAGTTGGTTAGTTACTATTTTCATGCTGATGCACATTGTACACAATTCTGGGAAGCCCTATTTGACATGTTATATTTTTGACCTAACTAACCCAAATGCTAAAAATCCTTTTGGATTGCATTGTATATATCAGATTCTTGTTATGTTTCAAGTTTAAGCTTATGATGAATTTGTTTGATCAATTTTTAAACACAATTCCAAACACAATTTCTAAACTTTCACTCGTGTCAGCAAATGCAGATTATTTGTTGCCCCCGTTCATGATTTTATAACTCCTAATTCATAATAGGTGAGATCAAATGGATTGTACCACTATGTTTTCATCTAAAAATAATTTAAGTGTGTTAGTTTTCATGTCATGATGAATCCATTTGCAAAAATCACTTTTTTGCTATTGTTTCCAGTCATCAAATTCCAAGTAGCCCACATTGACTGCTCCCCATTTGCACCTAGTTATTTATCATGAGCTCAAATCCTAGAATTATACTCTCCTTTTGACAAAGAACCAACTCCCTAACTTTTCATCTCCCCAAGTGTCAGTTTTCCTAGTTTTCAAAGCCAAATTCGAATCCAATTTAGTGTTTTCTGACATGTTTATTTGCAGGTAGTTCTGAGAGGTTAACTTTGATAGAAAATATCTTTTGATCCTAAATTCATCATAAGATAAGATTTGATGAGGTAAAAGTGTGTGGAACAAAGAATTAGCGTGCCAATTTTTAGAGCCCAGTCAGGTGTTTGGGTCAATTTTTTAAGGCCAATTAAGGGATCCCCTAATGTAAAATTGACAGTTTGCTAAAAGTGATAAAATGAGTTTCAAATGTGAATTCATTGTTTGAACTTGGTTCCAATCAGTATGATGGATTCAATAGGCCAATTTGAGAAGTAAGATGTTTGAAAATGAATTTTTTTTTTAAGCCAAACCCACTTTGGGGTTTGACAGATTTCTCCAAATTGATAACATGTGAAGGATATTGTTTCAAATGAATGCTGATATTTAATGTGAACTGGACAGTTAACTATAATGGAGATGTTCTCCATTGAAATCATTAAGGGTTCTAAAAATAATGGATGATGTTATGAGATACTAGAAGACAAGCAATGATTTATACTACTCTGAGAATGTATATGAATGGACTCTAATAAACATACCTTTAGCTCTATGTCATGGTAATATTGAAGAAGATAAGCTTCCACTAATGGTGTGAGATTAAATCTACAAAAAAGAGGGGGTCTTGCTAAAGGATTTGGTTTAGGCTTTACATATGGATTAGTCACAAGGAGACTCTCATTTGGCATGACAAGATTTGTATTGAAAGGCCTATGTTGACTATGTGATCTATCTTGAAAGGCCTATGTGATCTATTTTCTATGATCATTTGAATTGAAAGGCCTATGTTGAAGACCTTTTAGAGAGATCTTTGGGTCCTTTTTTTCCCAAAAGAAAATAAATTAGTCACATTGGCATGCCCTATATTTATCTCTCAAAAGTTTCTCCATCTACAAAAAAAAGAAAAGGAGCACCCAGCATATGGAGGGAAGATCACACTAGTTTAAATAGGAAGCCCACACATAATAGAAAGGACAATTTGTATGCATAAAGGACAAGCTATGAGAAAGAAAGTAGGACCCCTACAGAAAAAAGGAGAGCACATGACATAAAGCAAGGTGTCCATGGCTCCACAAAGGGTGCAGGCCAAGGGGAATATTTTTAACATCTGTAGTGGTCTATGCGATGGGGAGGTGACATTATAGACTTCCCATTCCCATCCACTCTTGGCACACACAGCAAAAAGAGCTCTAACCACTAGAAAGAGGATTCCCTCACACCAATGCACTCTGAAAATGAAATGAGCCCACATGATCAAAGTAGCATCTGACATAAAAATTCCACACCAATATAAAGACCAAGGCACCAAAGCATGGAAAAGATGCCAATTATAGGCAAAGGAAGTGTATAAAATTGGGAAGTTGTCCAACTAAGACCTGTGGCATGTCAAAGAAAGATGAGAGGCATCTTTCACATCATACTAGTTTCCATATAATAGGAGTAGCCATAGGAGATAACAAGGCAAGACTGATGATAGAGTTATTTTTGAGAGCCTGTGTGGCTCGTTAACTCATGGGTAGGTGTTAAGATAGGTATATATGCAAAGCCTAGTATAGTGCAGGCACGAGTAAAGGAAATAATGTATAAAGGTCTTGTGAAGCTTGTGTCGGTTGATCTCGCTATTGTAGGGCCAGTCTTTGATCTGCTATGGCCTCATTTCCTTCAATATTGTGTCCTCCAAGAGGATGTGGACTCTAGCTCAGGTGAAGCACTTGTGTTAAAATTCCCAATGGGATGATCTATCTAGAGGACCCATTAGATTATGATTTTTCATAAGGAAAAATGTTCAATAGTAAGCCATCAAAGTTGCAGACAATGAAGTGGCTCTACCCCACATTGAATGGGCAATAAAACCTTTAATACTTTAAATACTATTGTACACTCAACATAGAATGTATTAAGAGAAAGGACTTTTGGAAAGGTTGTAGCTTGTGCAAGGGCTCCACTCATCCAAACAACATGGAGGTAAAGCTAAATTTTGAATGAATAAGAAAGCAATCTAATATGGTGCCAAAAATCAACATGTGTTCAGATGCAGACACGTGTAAGATCTGACGATTGTCACTACCATGCCATAGGAAGATGCACAATGGTTAACCATAGAGACATAGCAAGTGTTGATGTGGTGACAACATGTGGTAGCAAAGGATGAGGTTGTCGGGCAATCACAAAGTGACATGTGGTGCTATTGGATGGTCTGAGTGAATTAGAGGTTAACAAGTGGCATTGCTCGATTGATTGAAGGATACAAAGGAGTTATGATTTCAATAAAATATTCATGTCCTTGAATGTTCATTTTTAGAATGAAAATTTTGATTTCAAATTTTGAATACTCTATAGTTCAAATTATAGAATATGTTAAATTTTTCATTTTTATTCTTTTATTTGTGCAAAGCCATGACAGAGTTCTGATCTTCAAAAGACCATAATAGGAGCAATTTTTAACCAAAATGGGCACTCCAATATACCACTAGAACCAAAACAAAATAAATTTTCTGAATCTGAGATTGGTTTGTGCATAGGTATTCACTAGTTCATGCTATAGGTCAATTTGTAAAATTTAGGACATTGGCAACAAAACAGGTAGATTTGATCATTGAGCATTAGAATTAGTTAGAGGGTAATTTTAAAGGCTTGTTGGGATCTGAATGTTTAGAAAATCATCCTTAGATAGTTTTCTTGCATTTTGGAGGTCACATTGACCTGATTTTCACTTTTTACCATGAATTCACTTTAATATCAAATATCAATTATGATGATGAATCAAATTTCTGAGATATTTAATACCTTTGCGAGGTAAAATAGAGGTATTTGATTCTGGAAATTGAAGAGGGAGACTAAAGAGAGGCTTTTTCTACTTCTTGGGAAGAAATTCTGAAGGGACACTTGTAATCTCTTGATCAGATCTAGGAATTTCTCCTTCCTATGTCTTTTTCTTTCTTTCTCTTTATAAGGGTTCCAGTTTTTTGGAGAAAAATTGCTCATTGTTGTGATACCAGGTTCTAGTTCTAGTCTTGATGTATTCCCAATGCTGTGACACCACTCTTCAACATTTATTATTGTATGAATAGTAGTTGTAGAGATAATACAGATAGTTTAGATCTGTTAGGTTATTTCATGTTTTGATTTCATGTATTCGATTGTATTGTTTCAAGGAAATGAATACAAGTGAGCGAGAATTCCATTAGTTTCATTCTAATTCTTGTCTCCTATCTCAATAATTTGTAGTCTTATGTGGTCTAGGAACAAATATCTGAGATCCACTTGCATCCCTTTAAAGTTGTATGTCAAATAAGTTTTTCTATTAGGACAAAGGACCAAGTAAATGCTTCATGTGTTTGATAGGATTGTTGGTTATGCTGAGAAGGATTTTTCATGAGAATGAGGTCTAAATGAACACCAATGTTTGAATTACAAGGTGATTATATAGATCTGATGTTTGGGTATATGAAATATGTCTTGATATCATAGATATATGTATTGAATCCATGAAATTGCCCAATGGTTAAGGCACTAATCAGTTATAGGATCACTTGTTATATTGCTGCATATTTGAGGTTTTGTTGAACTCAACATTGTTAATCAATTGTATTTCATATTGTTGTTGAAGAATCTAAATGTGATGCCCTCACCCATCTTATGAACTCCATGGTTTTGCATTTAGCTATTGTAGATTTATGTCATTTCATAATTCATTAGGAGATATAAGGGCTTTTATATACTTTGTTAGATTCACGAATATGTTTTTACACTAGTACCATATGAATTGAATCTAAGGTTCACCCACCTAGGCTTTGTAGAGCCTAAAGTAGAAGAAGGGTCTAGCCTTACAGTTGGCCCAGGTTCTTGGTGAACTGCATCCATTATTGGAGATAGCTACCCATGGATGCAATCTTACCCTATATACTTGGTTATTACAATGCTATTAAATAAGGAGCCAACACATGAAAAGCTAGCTAATGCTAAGTATCAGCATTATGAGAAAGATGAAGAATTCAATGAATTTGAGCCAAAAAGTTGTATTTCTTAGATTATGTGATCCATGTGGAAGAAAATATTAATGAGCTAGTGACATAGAATTCAAAATAAACCATTTTGAGGTGAATTCAAAGAGGATTGAAGGAGAAGGGAATAGAATAAAATGATGGGTAGATTGATTGAATCCTACCTAATTTGACCTAACCCTAAAATGGACAATGGAAGATGAATAATAAGATATCTTAATTTTCTATTTATGGAGATGGCTTGTTAGAACCTACAGTTGTCATGTGCACAAACCTAAGGAATATAAGGAGTCTAGGGTATAGCATCATTCAGTGACCTATGAGAAGAGTTTGCATTGGCAAGAAAACAAAGAAGGCTTATGGGTATAGATGCTTGAAGGGTGAACACGCTATTAGAGTTGAAGTTTATGAAAGGCAAGAAGAATAGAGGACTAAAATAGAGGTCTATAATTTGTAAGTGTGTTGTAAGTTGTTATCAGATCAAGCCTTTCTATTACTCTCTAATAATTATATCATTCTAGGGTAGATCCTTTAGATTAAGGTTGACCAAACAATCATTTATAAGTCCTTTAACTGGGTGACATTCCAAGTGAATGATTTAATGTCCTCCAGCAAGGCTCACTCCTAATAGGGTGATTGAAATCCTTTAACTGGGTCACATTTAATAGCATGCATTGTAACCTTTAACAAGGTTGGCCTTTCATAGGGAATCACTTCAAAAGAGTGAGAATGAGTAACATGTTACTAGTGGTTTCTCCCAAATTGGGTTTCAACATTATATCATTATTTTAAATATGTTATTGAATATGTTATGTTTCATATTTATGTTTCTACAAATTGATTTGACAATAACCTACAAGTTTGAGTGATTGCATAATCTAATGCATGCATGCATGATGAAAATATTTTATTGATATGGGTTCAATAAGCTATGGAAAAGTTTTAATTGTACATCTAGACCTTGGAGAACTAATTCATCCCCCCCCCCAGTTATTTTAAAGAATTCCAACTAATAGTTCACATAGAGTTTCATGACATAAAAGACTCCAAACATGCCAAGGAAATGTTGAATACACTATAGACCATTTATAGAGGAGACACAAATGTCTCAATGGTAAAACCAAAAAGTTTAATAGGTAATTTTGATAAAATGAGAATGATAGAATATGATAATATGTTTTAGTATTGTGGAAGAATCAAAGAGGTCATTAATACCATTAGAGGAGTAAATAGAAAGATTGATGATGAGATTGTGATCAGAAAGGTATTGAGAAATATACTTCATAAATAGGCTATTAGGGCTTATGTAATACAAGAATTGAGATCTACTCCTTGTAATAACCTAACTCTAGAATGCATGACTGGTAGGCTTACTTATTTAGAAAGGTCAAATTTTGATAGTTTCACCCCTACCACTATTGAATCTTCTTTTGAATTACAATTAGTTCTTAGTAAAAAAGGAAAAGAAAATTTGTAAAAACTGACAATGATGTTTCTAATTATGAACTTGATGAGCATAAACCACTAATGGCTAGAAGACTTCTATGAGGTAGAGGAAAATAAAAAGGTAAACTTTCTATAATCTATTTTTAATGTAATAAAGTTGGTCATATTGTGGCAAGATGTCCTAATAGAGAATACAAGAATGAAAAAAAGAAAAAAGAAATAGAAAGGTAGAAAAGATGATCGAGACAATAGGAGAAACATGGACTACAAAGATAAAGGTAAGAAATCATATTACATTGCTGAAGCAAAAACTAATAATGAATCTAAAAGTAATGATGAAGAAGTTATCTATATTGCTATAAAAGATGATTCTAATGAAGATGAGAAAATTGCATTAATATCATATGTGAGTAAAGGTGATAGATGTTGAAATCTGATTGAAAAGATCACTATTCAAGAAGGGAGATTATTGATAAAGAATGTTTTTAATCATTGTTTTGTCACTCATGTCAAACCTACTATTTTCTAGAATGACAATTGCTTATAAGATCCATGTTCTATCACTTAGTTGATTGATGAAGAGGATTTAATCAATAAGATGTAACAAAAGCACCTAAGGGAAAGGTTGAGTTATGGTTTTGTAATGAAGTACAAGGATCAGTTAAGACAATGGTAAAGTGATGTATTCATAATACACTTGAAGATAGAGAGGTTGGCTACACTTAAAAACTCTAGAAAAATAAGTTGTAACAAAGTTGTCCACAAAGCTTAACTAAATACATCAATGGGTCTTGAGTAGGCCAGTTCATGTCGAGAAAATTATCAATAAGTGTTGAGAAAATGTAAAATCTAGTGTGTTTTGAGTGAAACAAAAGGTGCCAAGAAAATGTTAGGTGCCAAGCTAGAAAAAATATAATAGTTGTTGAGAATCAGTAAAACTTAGTTGATGCCAACTGAATCCATTGTAGGTGTTGAGTAACACAGTATGTGTCGAGCATCAAAAGTCAATAGTACCGAGTTGCTACATTATTTGAAAAGTCAAAGATTCACCAGATTTGAGCCAACAAGTTTGTTACCTTGAAGTTTTTAAACTAGATGGAAGATAAGAATGATGAGCTAGCAGAATAGAATTCTAGGTAAACCATTTTTGGGAAAATAAAGGTAGATTCTATATGGTGTTTCTAGAAGAAATAAGATAAGGGGTAGATACATTTTATCTTACATAATCCAGTAGAACCAAAAATAAGAGTAGAAAAGTATTCCAAACTTCTATTGAAGGGGTTATAAGTCAAGAAGCAAGTGTCGTTGGTTGGAGATAGTGTGTGGTGTCAAGGAGAAGACATTAAGAGGGAAGAACATAGTACAGAGACTCCACTTTGATAGGTGACCACAAAGGTTATTGCATTGGCACAATGAGCATGGAGACTTAAGGAGATAGAGCTTGAAAGGAGGAGAAGTTGTTAGAGTTGCAAAGACGGAAAGCTAAGAAAATTTATGAGTTGAATTAAGATCTAAAATCTACTAGTTATGTTGTGAGTTGTATCAGATCAAAAGCCCTTATTATTACTCTCTAGAAATTATATTAGTTAGGGTATAATCTAAGGAATTAGGTTGGTTTAATAGCCATTGTGTAAATCCTTTAATAGGGTGGCATTCCAAGTGAATGTTCTAAAGTCCTTTAACTAGGCTCACTTCTCACAAGGTGGTTGAAATCCTTTAACTAGGTCACATTTAATAGTATTTTTGGTAGCCTTTAATAAGGCAGGCCTTTCACAGGGCATCACTTCAAAAGAGTGAGAGTTGAGTATCATATTACTAGTGGTTTTTCCCAAATTGGGTTTCCACATAAATCACTATATTTTATGGTCATCTTTCATGTCTTATTCTTGCATGTTGATTTTTCAGTAACTTGCTAAGATGAATGTTTAGCTTGGACACATGGTTAGTTTAATGGGATCACTATACTTAGTGAAAAAAAGTTTTAATAGGATATTTGAACCTTGAACAAATGATTCACACACCCCCCCCCCCCAAGTTATTTTAAATAATTTCTAACAATAGATGGATAATTGATATCATATGTGAGTAAAGGTGATATATAAGCAAAGGCTACATCACATGACTAGTGATAAAAGTAAATTTTAAACGATGGAACCATACAAGAGTAGTTGTGTTAAGTTTGGTAATGATGCACCACATCTTGTGAAAGGTAAAGAATAAATAGAATTGGCTGATAAGATCAAGTGTGATAGCGTTTATTGATTTAAAGGACTTAACTACAACTTGTTGAGTGTTTCATAGTTGAACAAATTAGGATACAAAGTTGAATAACATCACAATAAGGCCAAGATATTTGATTCTGTTGGTGAACTAATTAGAATTGGTGATAAAAAAAAAAGGTAACTTGTTCTATCTAGATCTATATAGGGTATGTGCAGGATCATGGTGTACCAAACTATGGCCTTAAGTGGCAGTGAAAAACCAGAAAATCAGGGTTATGTAAACTTGACACATAATTTTAGAGTGGTTCTAGACTTTATATCAAAAAGTTGTAAGAATATAATCTGTAGGAAATTGAATCTAGTTTCTAAACTTCAAGGCCTTATCTAGATAAAACATTATTTGATTGCTCAAAAGTTTGGATTTTAATGCAGTACTACAAAAATTTTAGGGCGAAAATAAAAAGTAGGTGTATGTCTAACCACCTTAATCATAATCAAATGATAATATTTTTAAATATAATTTTAGATATAAAAGTTAGACTCATGCCTGGATGTGATGCATATTTTTTGGGAATTTTTATTCCAAATAAATAATTAATTATAAATTTTCTACTATACTATTTTCAGAATTAAAAAACTCCTGTGTCTGACCACCTTAACTAGTTCAAAATTAAGTTTTTTTGTTTTTTTTTCTTATACTAGTCAAAGCATAGAATATGATGCATCTCTTGGATTTCACAAATCTTATACGATTTGAAAGTTATAGCTATTTTTCAACCAGTATGTCAATCAACACTTTGTAGCTAACTCCATTAGAAAATAAGTAATAATTACTTACTGAACTCATAATTTGACAAACCTTACATTTATGCAAAGCTATGAACATTCTTAAGAAACCCTTTTCATTACATCAAATTTTGGTTTAAAAAAAGTCGTCAGCTACATGCTTGAAGTAAAAAACACATAAGAACATGCGAAAAACACATTTTCGGAATGTTTTAAAGATGACCATATAAGGTTGGTATCGAAAGATATAGTAGAAATTATAAAGGTATTAATTTTTTTCATTTAGTATTAGGATGGGTGGTAAAATAATTGGAATAGATTTTGAAATTCTTTAAGGCATTTTAGAACTACATATTCTTCAGATCACCACTTTTTGGCACACCATGATCCTGCACATACCCTATAATGAGACATGTTTATTTGTACAATATGAATATATAAGGTTATGGAGTAAAAGATTATGTGATGTTAACTTTGACAATTTCATAACCATTTGTGAGATGAAAAGGCTAAGAGGTTTTCCAAAACTAAAGAAACCTAATAATGTTATGTGTAAACAATGTCAATTGAGCAAAAATGACAAAGTCTAGTTTCAAGATCAAGACATACACATCTCATTCTATTTGTTGATAAATAGTATATAATAATGATTGTGATGTTTCTTAAAGAAAAATATGGTGCTTTTTTTTTTTTAAAGTGGTATTTGGCTAGAGCTGAAAAGGAAATAGGTAATAGAAAATCTTATAAGTGTTTGAATTCTAATAGTCACAAAGTTATGAAATGTGAAAATAGATTAATATGTAGAAAATAATGAAATTGAATGTAAGGTAGAACTTTAAGATTATAGCACATTCATATATTTGAATGAAAGTTCTCCTTGCACCCTACTTGAGAAATAGGAAAAATCTACAAATCAAAAACACAATATGAATGTCAAGTTGCAACAATAGCTTTCTAAACAGCAGATTGTAGGTACCAAGAAATAACAAAATAATATTGAGGTACATGTAGAAGATGAAAAAAAATTAGGAATACAATGATGAGAAAGAAGAACCTTAACTAGGAAGAAAAAAAATAGACTTAAAATCAATTTTCAAGATGAACATGTTGAAGAAGAAATAAGGAAAGAACTTGTACTAGCAAAGTATGTGAGAAGACACCACATTGAGAAAATCATTGGAGACAAAGAATCTAGACTTATGAAAAGGAAAAGACTTAGAAGTGATGCATGTTTTATTTATGTGATGGAACCTAAATCAGTAAAAGATGCTTCATAGAAAAAGGATTGGATTCATGCAATGAATGAAGAAATTGAGCAAATAGAGAAGAATAAAACTTGGACAAGAAAATAAAAGATGATATGCAAAAGAAGAAGGAATCAACTATGGGGAAATATTTTTCCCGGTTGCAAGATTAGGAGTTAGAACACTACATGCATATTCTTCTAATAAAAGGGTTTAAAGTGTACTAAATGGATGTCAAATCTTCATTTCTCAATGGAATAAAGGATGAACAAGTTTATATGAACAACTAAAAATGAATTTATCCCAACAAGAACATGTTATGTAAATTTTTCAAGGCTCTATATGGTTTCAACCAAGCCCCTAGATCATGCTATTAGATGTTGCACAATCATTTGGTGAAGATTGGATTTGCTAGAACTAATGATGATGACAATGTATACATGAGGACTAGAGCTAATAGTAAAATATTATTATATAAAATATTTTTAGAATATATCTTATTTGGAGGAAAGGATGCATTATGAAAATCATTTGTAGATGAGATGAAGAAGGAATTTAAAATATCTATGTTTGGTAAGATTAAATTCTTTGTTGGTTTAAAAGTATATTAAATGAAGCAAGGTATCCATATTACTCAATCCACATACATCAAGGAGATATTGAAAACTTTTGGAATGTAAAATTCAAGGCTAGTTATTACACCCATAGCTATAGCACGTAAGCCATCTAAGAATGATGATTCTACTAATGTCAACCAGACATTGTATAAATCAATGATTGGAAATGGACAATATCTTGTTCAATACAAACCTGCTATTGCATTTGTAGTTGGAATTTTTGTAATACTTTCCAGGAATCCTAAAGAGAATCACATGATGAAAAAGAAAAGGAAATATTAATGTCTGAAACAAAGAAAAGACTATGAATTATATTTAAAGAAAAATGAAAAGTTCAAATCAAAACTGTTCATTGATTTAGATTGAGTGGGCAATGTTGATGATAAAAAGAGGACAAGTGGTGGAGGTTTCTTTCTAGGAAATAGACTAATTTCATGGACAAGCAAGAAGTAAAACTGCACTTCTCAATCATAGCTGAACATGTGGTAGCAATAATAAATTGTTTAAATATTGTGTAGATCAAGCAATTGTTGAAAGGGATGAAGGAAGAGGTCATTTATCTAGTTGCTACATATTATGACAACACAAGTACTATAAATATATCTAATAATCCTATGATGTGCTCAAAGAAAAAACATATTTATATCATGTATCATTACTTGAGAGAGTTAGTTTAAGTCAAAGAAGTGAGATTGGAGTATGTAAACACTAATGAAAAAATAGCTGATATTTTTACTAAGGAGTTACCTAAGAATGCTAATGAATATCTAAAAGGAAAATTAGGGGTAATTCCCTTAGAAAAGGCTAGTTAATATGAGATGAACCTCTACATCGAATGTGTTGATCATAACATGTTACAAGTTGATGCAGACAATCATACTTTAGGAGTTGCCTAAAGTAGTAAAGGAAGAAGTAGATAGTAAAGGGAGATGATAGATGATGAATTCAATAATGACATAAGGATATCTACATGATCAAGATGCATGAGATAAATAAAGTGTCTTTGAAATTGTTATCAAAGAGGGAGAGAGTCAGTTACCATGTATTAATAAGAAATAGGGATAGATTGATTTACCATATAAAGGAGATTGATTTACCATATAAAGGAAGTATATCTAGTGAATAATAAAGAGAAGTCATACATGAAAGAGGGAGAAATACTCTTCAAAAAGAGATGTTGTAAAGAAGAAATTATGTGAGGTGTTGCTAAACTGTATATCAAAGAGGGAGTTCATATGTGATCATATGTAAGCTACATGGATGAGAATTATAATGAAAATAAAAGAGAGAGAATGTTGGACAAAAAGGTGAGAATTAGAATAAACTAAGGATATTTGTGAATATCTAATACTAACATAGAAGGAGATTGCTCAAAGTAGTACATTCTTTTAATTACATGGGAACTAGATGTAATGCCCCATCAAGAGATCCTTGGAAACAAAGATGAAAACAAGATAGAATAATTTTTTTTGTGTAAGTGCACATGAAAAAAACATACACAGATCATATAGATCGCAACTGAAGACTTAACAACCATCTTGACACCCAACGGATCTCCAAACATCACCACTAACCAAAACACAAACAAGAAAACATAAGAGATCGACCAAGCTAAAAGATCGAAATAGACTCCTGAAAATTGGCTAAGTCTGAATTCTAAAGCCCTAAAATTTCCTAGAATCTTAATCTTAGCCCATAGAGGTCTGAAACCCATCTCAAATGAAACGTCACATATATTAAAATAATAGAAACCCAAAAATTGGATTTTAAGAGAAACTATCTGAAATCAAAATGCAACAACATAGGGTCATAGAATGTCCAAAAGGGTATCTAGATCAACTCTTAAAAAGTTTGGATCATGACGAAAAGTGCCTGTTGTCTACCCACGTAGGTTTTTACAAAAACTGTTTAATACTGTAATGCAGCATAGATAAGTGTCGTGCGACATTTCTCAAGAAAGAGTGGGACACTTTCAAGGACTGGGCAATACTTTTCTTAAAGGTGTGCGACACTTAAACAGTGTCGTACGATGTTTCTCTAAGAGGTGTTCAATACTGGAAAGTGTCACATGACACTTCTTTAAAAGGCATGTGATACTCTTCCAGTGTCACATGACATTTCTTAAGAAGGCCTATGATACTTTACAGTATCATACGATATAGTTTTGTATGGGTGTGCGGTACATTTTTAATGTCGCATATTGCTAAACAAATGTCGCCCATAGAAAACAAAGACACTTCAAGAACTTAGAAAGGGGAAAACAAAAAAATGAACTTCCACACTAGGAAGTACTAGATCCACATTTTGAGGCTAGAACACTCAAACTAGAACTGAGTAACTGAAATACAAAAAATAGAATCTAACCATCTAACAAATAGTAAAGGAACAGTACAAAAAGGAAACATCACAACAACTAAAATAACATCGCAATGAAAAAAATAACCAAGTAAGTACATAGTTCCTCCCAACCATCAATGGCATCATAAGACCATCTTGGGCCCTAGCCATCCCTCGCACGTAACATCCCAAGCCACCGATTAGATCATCGGTGCTGTTGTGATAGGGACATCACTACTAAACATGCTACAATATAAGTAAATGAAATCTAACATGCTCGTAGAAAGCATAAGATAACCCTGTAATTAGATAACATCGTCTACTATATGCTAAAAATCATAATAAGGAATGCATAAAACCAACATCATGTAAACATGGAAAACAACATCCCAATGAAAGCATAAATCACTAGAAAGCATACTTCACAAATTGAAGTACCAAGTGACACATCCAGCAATGATCACGCTAGAATAGTAGACCATCTCTATACACCGATCCCTAGTAGTGGTGAAGGTAGGTACATCTCCCAACCACATGGCACCCATAGGTCCACACCCACCGTGCTAATGCAGATAATGATCCAACCAAACACACACAGAACAACAACCATGGCTAACACACATGCCAAGTAGTATGATGATTGAATCCAAGACATAGACAATGCATACACTATAGGTCTTGGTTAGACACCTCAATGGGCTAATACGTAGGGACTGACATCATGGAGAGTCTCTTGGCATTGACAAGCCCAAGCTTGGATCATGCATTTCAACTCCTCAATGGAGGGCCCCGAATATACTTTTTATTATCTTAAATTTTATTACCACCCAATGTTTTATTTAATTATCACTTACTTAAAACTTCCTCTTCCAACCATGTGGGACTAAGGTCACCAAGCTACGAGATAGAAGCCCCCTCCATATGCTACCCTACCCTACCCATGCTCATCCAGTGATGAGTGCTTGTAGGCATGAAAACTCCTAACCCAACCCCAATGATCACAACTTCTTGAAGTACCATAGAAGATCGGGCCCCATAGGTCACCTGACAGATGTACATGTGTGTGGTGTACCACCATCATAGAGATCATATACAAGGGAAGGATGAGAATGCAAATAGAAGTTAATCAACTGAACCAAAATTGAGATGACAGATACTACACACATCCCAATGCAACAAAAGATGCAAAAGTGTTCTGACTAGTATCCAAACGAATCATCTAGGTCCATGAACCACAATGTGCCGAGAAAACTTGAGAAAACAAGGCAACACGCAAAATGAGGTAAAAACCCCAAATTTTGGAAAAATTCCAAAATTAAAACCCATTTGGCCTTTGGGTTCAAAAACTCAAAAAATCCAAAAATAGAAGAAATTAGACACCGTATGCAAAAACGGCTAGCATAATGGCCCAAAAACCCAAACCCCCATTTCAAAAATAGGGAAAACATTCATACCCAACCAACTAGGAAAAACTAGCAACCAAAAATGGAGGGGAAAAGTAGCTCTCAACCTCCTAACATACTGCTACAAGAAATGGAAGCAGAAATAGAGCAAAACCATTAAAATGGGAAGGCCCTTCCTGACAGCAAAAGGGGCCAAAACAGAAACCTGCAGAATAAAATAACCAATCCACCAAAACTATTGAAATTGACGGAAAAGTGAGAACTCCTTGAGCTAAATCCAATGAGACCAACCTTGCAAAGATCCCATGCTCACAACTCTCACAACAAGCAAAAAAAATCCTTCAGAAGAGGATTTCCAAATTTTCTCTCCAAATTCAATTTTCCAAAATGTGAGAAGTGAATAATGAATTCACTTTTCTAATATTTATTCATTTTGAGTGAATAGTTGATTATGGAAAATAGCTAGCTACAGTAGTTAAGCTCCAAATCAACTCAAATGAAAATAGGTTATTATCTGCAATGGAAATTCACCTAAGGAAAAGCTACCAGAAATTAAATCCAAAAAGATTTAAAACTTGAAAACCCAAAATTATAGAAAATTACTTAAAACTTTCATGACGAATGCGAACTTCTAAATGCACAGACATGCTCACTGGTCTAATCACATAATTCAAATGAGTTCATATTTACAAATCACCGAAATTTTTTAATTTAAAACAACTAAATAAGGATACGTCGACCATATAGGAGTGACATTGGCAAAATATGAATAGCTCGATCACTAACTCCATAGACCACTGTCGGGGATGTAATTCTTGGACACTAGAACATACGATCAAGTGCAATTGCATATAATATAATAGCCAAAGCAATTAAGGCATTAATTAACTAATTAATCCATTTACATCACTCATGTTCACAAAATGCGTAAAGAACATAGATGAAGTAAATAACCATAGCATAACATCCATCTCATAACATAATCAACAAATATGTCCAATACATCATATAACTAGATATCATTATAGATCTACAATCATCTCAAAATAGCATCAACATGCAAGTATGATAAACTGGACAACATAGCAACAAAGCATCTATGGTACAGAAATCAAAGTATAACATTCAACCCTCAAGTCATCTCAAGGTACAAATATCAAAAGAGTTTCAAGCATCTCTCAAATCAAAAATAGGTAAGGTATAGACTGCAAACATGAGAGGCACTACAGTAGAGATGTTTCCTTCAATGCCAAAGAGGAATATTCTTGGAAACTACAATTGGAACAATTTTTATATTGTCATTCATGTCAAACATTATTGGTAAGATAATTTTCTATCTAATTTGAGTTTTATATCTAGATGATTGATGAAGGGGATTGGAGAAGAGACATAACAAAAGCACCTAGAGGAAAGGTTGAGTTATGAGGAAACTACAATGGATACTTAGTTAGAATTTCATAAGATAAAGTGACTGTTTAATCATGTTATAAGTAAATAAGATAGTTTTATTGAAGCCTTCAATAAATGATCAAAGAATGACTAAATGCATAGGCTTGACTGATAAAATGAGCAAAATATTAAATAACTTGATGTATATGCCAAGTCATATGAGTGTCAAGCAAGCACCACTACACTAGTATGTGCTTAGAAGTAGTGTTGACTGAGAATTAGTATTACCTAAGCATCTATATATGTGCTAAAAAAACATATGATAGTTATGAAGTAACCCAATGATGATTGAGCATCACATCATAGTGTTTATCGAGGGACAACATTTAGCGATTTACATGAAAATCATGATTTCCATACAACATAATTGATTTTGTGGAATATGTAAAATATTTTAAAGATAAAAATGGATGACCTAGAATATTTAAATTGAGGGAAAATCATGTTTTCATATTTCTATGGAAGGATTCAAGGAGAAGTTTCAAGATGAGAAAAGAAGAGACTAAATGATAGAAGGATTTGATGAATCTAACCAAACCCATAAATATATGATGAAGGTTAAGAGAAAAAATTTCAAAATTAGCTATTTAAGGAGGTACAAAGGCTAACCTCATGAGGCTATAAATTTTTTTGATGTTACTGATTGGAAAATTTGAGTTGGAGACTAGCAAGAGTTTTGAAGAAGTGAATTGTGATTTCTTGAAGGGTTTCCAAGCGTATCAAAGATAGAGATGAAAATGAAGGCCATTTACTAGATCAAGATGTGAGTCAAACTATGATTTATATTTGTAAAGTGAGTTCTGCTAGTCAGATCAAAACATATTATTACTTTCTAACCATTGTATCAATATTGAAATCCTTTAATGAAGGTTTAACTAATAATCATATATAAATCCTTAAAACAATATGGCATTCTAAAGTAATTTTCTATTTAGCCCTCTAACAAGGCCACTTCTAATAGGGTGATTAAATCCTTTAGTAAGGTCATATTTAATAGTGTATTTTGTAACCTTTAACAGGGGTTTCTCCTAATAGAGCTCACTTTAGAAGAGTGAAATATTGGTTACATGTTATTGGTGGTTTTTTCCAAATTGGGTTTCCACATTAAATTCTAGTGTCAAACTTTTTTGGATGTTACTTGTGATGATTTACCTCTAATATTTTACATTTTACAAGTCTATTATTATTAAGGTAGTAGACTGCTAGTTGATGTTATTAAAATTTTATTATAGAGGTTGAGATAATGGATGCTTAGATCTATAGTAGTTGAAGTGTTTAATTGTTCAATTAGTATATCTAGACCTTTGATAATTAATTCACCCCTACTCTAAGTTATTCTAAAAAATTTGAAAATAACACCCTCCTACATTGACATCGGTAAAACCTTCCCTTCTGATGTGTTATTTATCATCAAAGGGAAAAATCTTATAAGATACAAGAAAAAGTAAATGTTATAAAAAATAAGTACCACAACTAATTTCAAGAAAGTCTAAAATAATTCACATTCCATAAACATTACAATTTTTTGATTTGTTATAGAAACCAAAATTAAATTTGAAGAGTTCTAAAAGATTAAAAAAATGCATCCTAATAATTTTAGTCAAAAAATGACCATTACTTTACATGTGATTATCCATGTTTTTCTTAGTAGCTTTGCACAAAACCTATGTTGTGATAGACTATGGATTAACTCATTTAATAAAAACTCTTCAACACCTAGTTACACCAAAAAATAAAAAATCAAAACAATAAGCTAGATAAATTGGAAGTTTGTGTGTGTGTGTGTGTGTGTGTGTGTGTGTGTGGTGGCTTTCAATAAGTAGGATCTATATTTTTTACTTAAAACTAAAATTGTGTGTGGTAGCTTTCAATAAGTAGGATCTATATTTTTTTACTTAAAACTAAAACTCTATCTACAACATTTTCTCCAATTCATGAGGATTATTTTACACCATTATATATAGGATTTATTATATACAAAAAATTATGTGACAAGTTCTTGAAGAAGGCATGTGTTTCATTTATCCAAGGTACTTCACATCTCCCTATTACATGTCTTTATAATGATTGGGGCTATTTATACTTAAACCCATATGGGAAATTGAATTAAATAGTGAACCTTTTCTGTGATTATTCAATATTTGATGAGGATCGATCTTCTTAAAAAGTAGTCAATTTTAATTTTACTTAAATTTATCTTATAAAATATTTTATCTTTTTAATAAAATTGGGTTTCAAATCTTTAACTTTAATATAATGGTCATTAATTTAGATTGTATGGTTTTGAATGTGAAGGATCCTCTAAAACATACATTACACATTTCTAAACAAGGCTTAGGTTTCCAACCCTCATTAATATTATAATGATTCTCTTTATCCTTATGAGTGATTATTTTTTTCTTCACAAGATAAATTGTTTCTTATTTCTTCTTACCCTTAATCTAAACAAGAATCTTGATTTTAATAGTACTTAAAATTATCTTTCTTACATTTCCTCTGCAAAAATGAGATAAACATTCTAAACATAATTTATTTTAGAATTTATCATCAAATGAATGGTCACTCTAATAATGAATGAAAAGCCTTGGCATGTATAGTTAAAAAAATAAAATATAGAGTTATTCAAATTACAAATCACAATCAATTGCTCCATTTTCATGTCCCTTCTAAATAACTTTTATTTCTATTGCATTATTCCTCACTATTTGATATTCATAAATTTATTTGAAGATTCTATTTATTTGTGGTGGTACAAACTCAAGTCAAACCATTTCTTTTGGGTAAGAAATATAATTTTTCTTATAGTGTCTATCATTGCTTATAAATTTGAGGGGATGATAAATTATTTTTAGGTATGAATATTTTCTTATGGATCTCTTCTCACTACTTTTTTCCATCCTCTCTTTTAACATCCCCTTATTTCTTGATAAAATTTGGCATCCTTCAAAAATATACTCCTCCATTTTCCGCATTGATAGCTATGCAGACATGATACTTGTCTCTTTCAACAAGTATTTGTATACACTTCCTTTACAATCATACATTCCTTTCTTGACTATTTTTAATATTATATAATGATCTTCTTCTTTAATTGGAACAAATATGTATTTTAAAAGGATACAACCTTAGTGTTGAAGGTGTGTTTCCTTTATACAAATAATATTAGGGGGTGATTATGAGGTTTTCCTATTAGTTTTAGGCATTCATTATTCTATAACATCTCAAAGTTGCAATTGTGTGTTTTATAATTCTCCTTGAGGTCTAATTATCAATTAATTTCTAGTTACTCAGATGATATTTTACCTTTGTCTTAATCATCTAGTAAATTATATCTTTAAAGTGTGATATATTGAAGAATTGGTGATCTATGCATCAGCTAACATAACATAAATTTATTATCAATATGATTTATGTAGATCATCTAGGATGACACAAATTTCTAGTCTTAATATTTTTATTTAAAAAAATTATCATTTATGAGTCATTTTTCATCTTATATACAATGGAATCCTACTTTTGGTTAATGTTCTATATACCCTACTAAGAATTGGTCACATAAAATTAAGTATCTAGTTGAAATGTTCATTTTTTTATCGTAATATTTCTTTAGCATCATTACCTTATATAATAGGGGTTTCTAGTGTGATTGTCTACTATAACAAATAAATAATTACACATAATAGAATTTGATAGATATTAAATTCATGTCATTTTCGGTTGACCCTCGCATAACATAGCTCACTAGTTTGTGGACTATTAATACCCTATTCTTGAGTAAAATATTGTTGTATTATCTTACAAGTGTCCTAGACTTGCACTTAGTAATTTGTAATAATATTCTCATAATTACTCCATTAGAAAAAAATATTATTATAATGATACTAGTGATTGAGGCAACCTTTATATCCAGGCATCTTGACCTAGTAAATGTGAAATATTTACATTGTTTTAGTATAAAAATATTTAATTAGTTTATTTGTATATTATTATTAATATTTCATATGAATTCATAGAAAATTGAACTTAAAGACTTTCATGTCCCTTGAAAATTAGTGGCTTTATATATCTTATATGTATTCCCTTAATTTCTATATCTCTGTATCTCTACTTTTAAAAAGGAATGATTACAAGTTCGTAAAATATTACTAAATTGGGGGCAAGATGTAGTGAACTAAACTTTATACCATATAATTCTACACTCTATTTGGGTCCATAACTTATTGTGTCTTATCCTATATACCATTTCAATGCTAAATTTGAGCCCTATTATAAATTAAATCTATCATTAATACAATATTTTAATTATTAAAATAAATCAAATTATGGCTTGTTTTATTATCATCACAAACCTCTCAAAAGTTTAATTGCATTTGAAAACCACATTTTTGTTATACTAAGATACCCTCCATCCTTATCTTGAAAAAATACATGAATTGCAACTATTGGTTGTGTCAAAATTTACAATTTGAATTTGGGTTTCAGTTTTTGGAGTTAACTATTTTATATTGGTATATTTAATCCAAAACACTTTGTTAAATCTATAGAAATTAGATATTCACAACTTCATAAATTGCGGGCAAGATGTAGTGAACTAAACTTTATACCATATAACTCTACACTCTATTTGGGTCCATAACTTATTGTGTCTTATCCTATATACCAATTCAAGGCTAAATTTGAGCCCTATTATAAATTAAATCTATCATTAATACAATATTTTAATTATTAAAAGAAATCAAATTATGGCTTGTTTTATTATCATCACAAACCTCTCAAAAGTTTAATCACATTTGAAAACCACATTTTTGTTATACTAAGATATCCTCCATCCTTATCTTGAATAAAATACATGAATTGCAACTATTGGTTGTGTCAAAATTTACAATTTGAATTTGGGTTTCAGTTTTTGGAGTTAACTATTTTATATTGGTATATTTAATCAAAAACACCTTGTTAACTCTATAGAAATTAGATATTCACAAATTCATAAGATGAATATATTAAATGGAACAATTACTTTTGATTGTAAGATAAAATCATGTTCTAGATTATAGCAAATGGAGTAAAATTTACAAAACATATTTTCAAGAGTGATTTTGTAATGTATTATGTTATATTTATATCTTATTTACTATGAATGTGATATAATATTTTGCATATCAAGAAAAAATATTATACACCATTTCTTGTAATTATAAATTGCCTCACTAATATGATAACAAAGAAATAAAAATAAAAATGTAACTTTTATATTATAAGGCCCAAGTAAGTTAGGACTTGTTTAGATGCATCTCCTTATATCTTAAAGAGTTGTACCATATCTACTTTAACCATAATAATATATTATTGATTGTGGGTATAGAATTACCTAAAACATAGAAGGGCTCAAGAATAATAGGATTTTGAGAGAACTGTGAGCTTTATGTCATTGAGATAGACATGATAAGTGGGTTTTGTTAGATAAGCTTAATAAAGATTGAAAATATTTTGAATATTTATTTGAGTCAAGTTCATTTATTATTGGACTTTTGGAAACATCTAATAGATCATTTGTAGAATTGGTTGATTTAATTTAGCTATAGTTTATCCTTTTATAATCTTTTTATGTACCTACCATTTTATTTGTATTTATAAGACTACTTGTTTGACCATGATATGTTTTAGTTTAGTTTGTAGGTCCAATTGTAGAAGATTTGTTTGCTTTCTTGTATTTTTATCTAGAATGATGTACAGAGTGGTTGAGAGGCAATATCATACATTCATATTTCAAAGAGAGTGTATATTGGATCCCATCATAAGGCCTTGATTGCCATAGGAAAATAAAACCTAGAATTTATTTTTAATTAATAACTAACTAAATTAAATAATTTTCATAAATTTTATAAAATATGTCATAGATTCTATAAAACTATTATTATATATCAAGAATCGGACAATTATTCAACAATATTTTTTTTATATGAGGTATAAAGTTTCTATAATTGTTTATCCAAATAATATTCTAATGTTTATATAGTTTTTCCTTATACAAGTTTTTCATTTTATTTCCTATAATTGATCATACTCTAGAGTTTTATTTTGGCCATTCTAGTATGAATATCCAAATGCATTACCAATACTCTTCTTTGATAGCTAATTTAATAATCCTAGCAACACAGCAAAAAATAGTATGGACAATTATTCTGAGGTTTTCACACTATCACCCCATTAAAAATGGGGAATCCCTTTTTTTTGTTATCAATACTAATGGTAGTGGTATTCAATTAGGTCCTTTTAGTTTGAAACATTTTCAAGTCTCCAATTCTTAGAGTAAACTTGATCTAATTTTTTTCTTGTTTGAGTGTAATAGACTTAGCATACAACCAAGTGTAGAGAAAAGTATGCCATGACTATAGAATTGAAACCAAGGGATTTAGGATGAAAGTAGTTAAAACCTTTATATAATTCTTGTTTTAGCTTCAACTAAATCTTATAATTTCAAGAAAGTTGATGGAGGTAACAATATTGAAGGCATGGTGAATCTTGAAATTTAGCTAAGTCTACATTTTCTTAAAATCCCTCAAAATATAGACTCTTTATTATAAATGCTATGAATTTGGAACCTATCTCAAACATCTTGATAATATTTATATAGATTTTATTAGATTAGTATTCCTTGCTAACATATTAGTATATACACTAATATTAGTATTCTACAAGGATGAAATTTGGTTTAGCTAGGGAGTCCTTGATATATGCAAGGTACGTGAGGCCCAAATCCGTAGATGAAAACAAAAAGATGTCACACGACTGAGAGGAGCGGTAACCCACTTCTCCTCTTTCACTTCTCAAGGGTATAAAGTTCCTTGAGGCTTTGCCCGAGTGACAAAATCTTGATCCCAAGAGAGGTCTCTTTCGATTCACCTCCTGATTCTTATACTCCTGAAAATATCAACATGGAAGAATTGTGTACTTCCCTTCGCATCCATCACTACTTTTCTAGCCCATATTTCTAATAAAACCCTCCTCAAAATCCTAAAGAAAGTTGTCAATGATTCTGGCCGCGATTGGCACCTACAAAGAAATCCAGCCCTATGGGCTTATCGAACCTCCTTCCGTACATCCACAAGCACAACCCCATACTCCCTGGTTTATGGTGTCAAAGCGATACTACCTATAGAGGTTGAACTCCCCTCCTTACGCATATCTTTGCAAGGGAAAATATCAAATGAAGAATAGAGAGTAGCCAAACTCACCCAGCTAGATCTCTTAGACAAGAAGCAACAACAAGCCTATGATCATCCCATAGTCTATCAAACTCATTTCAAAAGGAATTTCAACAAGAAGGTGCTTCCATGACACTTTCAACCGGGTCACATGGTCCTCAAAGAAAACATGAAAGTCCAAGCAGATCAAGAAAAGAAAGGCAAGTTTGAACCTACCTAGCTTGGTCCTTATGTTGTCACTGCCTCCTTTGGCTCTGGAGCCTATCAGCTATCTACACTAGAAGGTGAACTCTTGAATGATCCTACTAACATCATTCATCTCAAGAAGTTCTATGCTTGAAGATCCTTGGTATACCCAGCTTTTGATAAATATAAAAAAAAATAGTAAAGAGAAATAAGCGTCCAATGGTGAAAACTTGGCAATTCAAGCACCTTGGAAAGGTACCTTGGTGAAAACTTGGTAATTTAGGTGCCTTGTGTACTAAGAAAAATCCATTATCTATCACTATCCTATCCCTCATCCATTCGCCCACCATCTCATAAAACACCTGCTTGTTCCCGTGGTGTTCCAACCAAATACCTAAAATCTAATGAAGCTTGTAAATACCTCTTGTACAACTTGTAAATCTTGTATAGCTTGTAAATCTTGTTCCCCAACTTGTAAATCTTATATCATCCCTTGTATCATATCTTGTATATCCATATCTTGTCCAAAGATTGTACCATATTCCAGCTTGTATTATATGCCAAATCTTGATTCCTAGCTTGTATCCTATCACATGCACACAAAGAACCCCATTTTCACTTAAGCTTTTCGCAAACCATCTACTTATCTACCTATCACCTATTGCAGACATTTCACCCTTCACGAACATTTCCATCTCACAAAAAACCAAAACATAAACAACTTTTACATTTGTAACATATCTTGGTCCGTCGGCTTGTACATCATCTTTAGCTTAGTACCATTGTATCTATCTAGCTTTCGTGTCAGTTCCTCCTTGATCAGCATCTTGCACACATCACACAACCCTTGGTTAGCTATTCCAATGCATCCTTTAGCTAGATCTGCTATCACCAAAGTGTTATCCTTCTTAGTTCAGCTTGCCAGACACATCACTCATCCAAATCCATCAGCTTAGGTGCTCTCCAATAGATCCTTGTAGGATATAGCTTTCCTCCTGCCTGATCTTGGTCTGTTAGTACCTCATCCTACCCATCTTGTTGGCAAACAGTTCTCTTTTGGATTTTCAGTTTCTTTTGATTTGGAATCTTCCCTTTTGGGTCTTGAAATATATTTTCCAAGCAATATTTTTGTTCCCTCCTCAATGTTGCCGCGATCTTCCATATCATGGTATACTACAAATGGGGCAATCTAAGCATAAGGTCTTGATCAGGTCTTTCATTTGTTTTTATTTTCTGCTTGTGGGTTACCCTGTGTTGGTTCCATGTTGCTTCCTTTAGGAATCATGTGTTATGTTGGGGAAATCCTTGTGTGTTTGTTTTGAGTCAGTTCATCACTCCTTTGGACGGTTGGTGAAAAGGCCTTGATGTTCTTGGTAACCTTAGCAATTAACCAACAGTCCTATAGAAAATCTAGTGCTCAACTACATGGTGGTACTTCTCTTTAAAGTATCCCCCTGCTCAAATAAGCTTCAATGGATTCCCTTCATCTCCATTATCCCCCATCCATATCCAACATCTGTCTCTCCTATCCCAACTTATGCATCAGTATATCTTTGAATCAATCTTCACTTTTAGCTTTAGGGATCCACAATCCTAGTCTTAGGGATCCACTAATCCAATCAATCCACCAAGCCTTATCTTTCGAGATCCACAATCCTAGTCCTAGGGATCTTCGACACCCATCTTTCGCCAATCTGACTCTTCAAAATCCTATTGCATCAGCTTTGTAATCCCCTCATCCTTCTCCTTATCCTAGATTCCTTTTCATAGCACTCTGCTCCTTCATCCTCCATCTCCCCTAAAGTCTTAAGCTTTCTTCCTCTTGTGCATCTAATAGCCCTTTATCATTCTCTAGTAGTGAGAGTTTGAGCTAAATCAGACCCTTCTCTTAGCCAATCTAAGTCTCCTTGCTCATCTCGTATTCTTGTCCTTTTCAAGAAGCCGTCAAGCCTTATTACTCTCTCTACCACCTTCTTGAGGGGGCATCATCTAATTCTAGTCCATCCTCTTCTTATTCAAGACTGTGGAAACCTTGTTGCTAAAACATCTTCCTCGTGTCATCTTCATTTGAACTTCTTTGAAATAGTGTTGTCTCAACACTATGTCAAAGAGGGGCAAAATGTAGACACCTAAATTTGATTACACACTTTGGTAATCCTAGTTAGCTATCTCTAAAGGCATCATTAATTAAATTCTTATTTATTTAATCCTTTGCCATTCCCTAGTTGATTAATTTAATTAATCATCTATAGTCCTAATTGATAAATCAAATAATCTATTGTTTATCAATTTAATCCTATTCTTCTATCTAATTCCAAAATCTCCATTTATTAAATAAATCTATTTGATAAATAAAACCCTCAAATCTAATAACCCCTAACCTATCCCTAACCCTTCATTTAGCCTAATCCACCCCATCCACCCATACTAACTAAGCTTAGTCACTAACTCACCCACCCTCATGAATTCCATCCACTTGCATATCTCTAGCATCCCTAATCTAATTCTAAACCATCTCTAATCCCCCCCTAACTTTGTCACATTCCCTAAGCAAGCTTAAGACTTTTCTAAGCCAAGAAAAGTCAACAATCTCAACTCCATCCAAAATATCCCAACCACTAAGCCTTCAATTCTCTTACAAAGCCATAAAGACTCTTACAAGCCCATTCATTGCTCTTACAAGCCATTTATGAAGGGCCTTTATGAAGATATTATCCCTTGAGCCTCTTTTGTTGACTCATCCTTGCCCTTTCCTCTATCCACTCACCATATGACATGTGTCACTCCCTGGTTGGTGCTAAACAATCACAATCCATGTGCTCCCCTTTGAGTGCATCATAGCCCTCCTTAAGCTTTCATCTCTCCTTGCATCTTAGCCCTCCATCCCTCAAGCCCTTAGCCTATAAATTGAATCCCCTCCCAAGCCATTTAATCACAATCCATTGAGCTAAAATTATAATGCTAGTTTGAGAAACAAAGCCTTAACCATACCCTTATAATGCCAAATTGAGAGTTCACAAAGCTACCAATTTGCCATTACCTATCCATCTCCATTGAAGCTAGTTTTTAGAAGCCTTGAGCATACATATAAATCATTTACATAGACTCATCTACCAAGCAAAGAGCTAATTCCTATTGGGAGAGTCCTTTCATTTGGCTCACATTCCTAATTAGGGGTTCCTCTTTTGTCTATCTTATATGTTATATTAGTTTTGTTAGTTAATGCTTTGTTCTCTTAATAGATTAGTATTTCTTGCTAACATATTAGTGTATACATACATATACTTGAATAAATGTTCCTATGTCTTGAGCTAGAAAATGACTAACTATTGAAGTAACTAAGCTTTTTTTCAAAAATGCCCAAAATGGGATGGAATCTGACCCTCGTTAGGCACTAATACCCAATATTTCCAATTTTCCCCCTACATTTAACAATAAATCTATTGAGTAAGCTTAATTATGTTTAAGAACTTGTGAATTAAAATCAAACAACGACAAAGGGTGATAATTTAGAAGTTTCAACACTGATTATTTTTTTGGAGTTTCATTGGATTTCCCATGTAAGGTCAATTCTCACCATTTTTGGGCATTTTCCCCAAAATGGATAATTTGTCAAGTTTCCCTTTCTTTTAAAGGATTTGATGTCTTTATAATACATTTCAAAATTTGAAAATTTTATGTGGAAGTCACTTGAGAGATTAAAAATTTGGTGGACTTGAGAACATAGAATTTTTTTTTTCATGGCTGAGATTGCTTGACATAGGTTAGAATTTGTCCTTTTTGTACCTTTTGTTTTTCCAAAGTAACTAATTTTTCTATCCTCTCTTTTAACTTGAAAATTGCATGTCATTTCTAAAACTGTAAAACCTTGGAAAATTTGGTGAACAAATGAATTCAACAAATGAGTTTCTGTAGTTTATGGACACTGTATTTTTTATTGTAGGACAAACAATACCTAAAATATGCTAAAACAAAACCTTATGGGAATTAATGCCTAAAATCCCTAAATTTTCCACCTCTATTTCTTACCTAAATCCTTGGTGCCCATTGAAATTTACCTAAACTCTTGGTAAGTTTTATTTAAGGAAACATCATGATGGAACATTCTTGTGGTTTCAAGACATCAAATTTTCTGAGTTCATATGATATTTCCCAAAATTTGTCAAAATTTCACCATTTTGGTTATATTCTCCCAAACTTATAGGACTTATAACATCACATTTTGGCACATAGTGTAAGATAGATTGAATATTGACATGAAGGAATAATCCAAGAAGGGTAAATACCTGATCTCTCATAAGCATTTTTATCAAAAATCATCTAATTTTGATATCCTAGTTATCATTGTTCAATATTAAAATTGAAATACTAATTAGTTAATACCTCTAAGATTATTCTCTTTAGTGATTTGATGGTCCATGAATGTGTTTCTATTGAGAAGCTATCTATTTTCTCTATTTAGTTTTATTCAAATATATATATATATATATATATATATATATATATATATATATATATATATATATATATATATATATATATATATATATATATATATATATATATATATATATAAAGTTTATACAAACCTAAGATTATCTCTCCTTTGGATAATCCTAGTATAAATCAACCCAATTGATGTATAGCTAGCATAGGTCAGCCCAATTGACCTATACTAGCATTTATCAACTAGGTAAAAATCTACCATGATCTATTTTAGTGTTAGGACTAGTTTTGTTTTCAGGATTTAATTTGCACAATTTAGTCACCCTATCTAGTTGCTTTATTTTTATCCCAAAATTTAGTATATAAGGAAGCTTTGAAACCTCATTTTATTCATCCATTTTAAATTTTAGGACAAATATACATGCATGAATGACACTCAAGTGAGAAGTATTCAATGCATTCTCAAGATTCAAGGATCCATTATGAGTATTCCTCTACAAGATATTGTTGGAAATACAATAGGAAAGATAAACTTCTAGGAAAGGGGGGTGTGGGGGGGTGAGGGTGTGAGATATTAGTTTAAACTTGGACCCATAAAACTTTAACACACACACACACACACACACACACACACACACACACACACACACACATCATGCATTCAATAAATAAACTAAAATAACATGTAAAGCGTATACATCTAAACCATGTAAACATGTAAGCATTCACACACATAACACCAAATATTATTACAAAGAAACCCTCCAAGTGAGAAGTTAAAACTAGGGTGGGGATGACACCTACAAATCTTCAGTACTGCAGTAATAAAGTGTATCCAAAAATGGTTACAATGTTTTAATCATGAGACATGATCTACCCTATGAAAGGTCTACCTTGTTAAAGGCATACAAAGACTATTTAGTCTAACCTTGTTAGAGGATTTCAACACCCTGTTAGAAGTGTTCTTGGTTAAAGGACTTCAACACCCTGTTAGAAGTGTTCTTGGTTAAAGGACTTTAACTTACAACTAGGTAAGCACCCTATTAAAGGATTTCATACAACCTGTTAGGACTACTCTGTTAAGAGATTTTGACTGAAATCACCTATTAGAATGTCTCAGCATAGATCTTGTGATTGGAACTTGGTTACCTGATAAAAAATCTCTCTTTACTAAATCCTTTTCTCTTTCCTATGTTTTGGTCTATCTAATTTTGCAATGTGGTTTCACTTCATAACTTCTAAGTAACCATGAATGCTCTATTTTCACATGCAAACTATCCACTTCGCTCCTTCAACAACCTTTTTTCTTTTTTTCTTGATAGAAAGTTTATAGTTTCATACTCCTTAAGAAGACTTTGATGGCTTAGGGTTAGGTATTAATATATGGTTGAGATTGATCCATTTTTTTTCCTTAATCCTTCCCATTTTCTAATTAGCTGCATGTAAATGCATAGGGAATCCAACTAGAGATTCGTTCTTATCTCTAAAATATTTTAATTCATCCTTAAGTTGGCTCAAAAATAGTTTACATAGTTGTTTGTGCCATTACAAACAAATATGTCAAAACTGTGTCACTTGGCATCTAAAGTCTCTAATGCTCAAAATGCACTAATCTTTATATTATGACTCAACACCTATATTTCTTGATACCCACTATTTACTCAACTCCTAAATCACTCGGCATGATCTATTTGCTCAATACTTGAGTGACTTAGCACATGAGTGGCTCAACACTCACTATGACTTGGCATGGTCTAACATTTACATGTTGTACTTAGCATGCATTACTAGTTTAGCATGAACTAATAAATAACTTAAGTGTGTTGATACTCACTCATCAAAACCAATCTAAGATCAACAATCTCCCCCTCTGACATGAGTGTCAAAAACACTTGAGTATACATTAATATCCTTGATCTCTTGAGCATAACATATCTTGACTCAACTTATATACAAAACTTCAAATTTTCAAAATTTGGAATTAACTTAGATACCTTCAAGTTTGATAACTCCCCCTGAGTTGGTAGGTATATTCCATAACCAAATTTTTTTTCTTCTTCTAAGTAAATGTGTCTCTACTAATACACTTGGACTTCATGCTTATACTCATTCATCTGATACTTAATTTTATTTTGATGCTCTCCAAATATATATAATATATCTACCCCTTTATCTTATTCTCCCTCTTTTTTCTTTCTCTCCCCCAAAAATATATATCTCCCCTTATGATATATCTCCCCTTTTGACACTTATTTCAATGGGCTATACACTTATTATGTGTTTTTCTAAAAAAGATTTATGGACATCCAATATTATCTTGAGGGCAACATCCCAATTATCACATGAAACATCCAATGATTTTGTTTGGATTGCAAGCTCAGTAGTGATGTGAACTAGACCATCTAAATTAGAAGGTTGGGTTCTTTCTTTAGTAGTGTTTTAGCATATCCTAGCTCCTTGTGCAAAATTTCCATGTGGGCTGTGAGGGTTGCTTGTATGCTAGTTAGTTTGGCTCTTATGTTAGCCTCATCTAGTGTCAGTATAACTAACTAACTCTGTGTTTGAAGCAATTTCATAAAATTCTTCTTACTCTGAGATAGATTCATTGGTAGTCTTGCTTCTAATGCAAAAATTTGGATTTCTAGACTCAGAATGTGACTTCTTCTCTCTTGGGTAAAGAATGTTGGAATGCATAATTTTGTGTACAATGAGAATATGTTCTCAAGTATCTTCTTCACATTGTCAACCTTAGTTGTCAATGCAACTTTTGTGACTACTACATCACCAGATATTTTCGCATTTACTTTGTTTTGGAATTTCTTTTTTGACAATTCTAATAATTTTGCATTGGTATCAAGGTCTTCATTACAAACCTTTTCCACTATATCTATCAAATATTTTATTAGTGGCTTGGTCTCTTTAGAAGTTGGTAGACTAAATACATCTAAAAAGATGTCTTTAATGTCTTGTAGTGTTTTCTTTAGCCTATGTTCTCTCCTAAGCATTTCTTGATGTTTTTCCCTTTCTATGGCTTATTGTAATATGCCTATTTGTTCCAATGTTATGGTGTCGTAATCATATTTGGGTATAATAATTTCTTCATCAAAGCTTCCATCTCCATATTTAATTACCTTTTTAGCCTTTGATGAACTTGGGCTTGGCACTAAAATTTACAATGGAATAGCTTTTGTGCTCGACTTTTGAAAAGTTTGTATGGAAGGAGTGCCAAATGATGGTAAAGCTACTAGAGCTTAAATGAAAACTTGTTCCTTCACCTTAAATGTTATCTCACTCTCTTTAGGCTTACCCTATTCTACCACTATAACTTGACTTGCACCTTGTCCTTGTGTTGGGTATGTGCAAGATCATGGTCAACCAAACTATGGCCTTAAGTGGCAGTGAAAAACCAACAAATCAAGGTTATGTCAACTTGACTAATAATTTTAAAGTGGTTATGTACTTTATATCAAAAATTTGTAAGAAAATAATCTGTAGGAAATTTTATGTAGTTTCTAAACTACTAGGCCTTATCAAGAGAAAAAAAAATTGATTGGTCAAAAGTTTGAATTTTAATGTAGTACTACAAAAATTTTAGGGCAAAAATAAAAAGTAGGTGTATGTCTGACCACCTTAATCAAAATCAAATGATAATATTTTTTTAATATAATTATAGATATGAAAAGTAGACTCATGTTCGGATGTGATTCATATTTTTTGATATTTTTATTTGAAATAAATAATTAAATATGAATTTTCTACCAAAACTTTTTCAAAAAAAAAAAAGTCTCATGTCTGACCACCTTAACTAATAGAAAATTTTACCAAATTTAATTTAATTTTTTTTCCTTATACTATGCAAAGCATAGAATCTGACGCAACTTTTAGATTTAAAAAAAGTTATACCATTTGAAAATTATAGTTGTTTTTCAATCAGTATGTCAATCAACACTTTACAATAATCTTCATTGATAATTAACTAATAAATACATATCGATCTCAAAATTTGACATAAATTATATTGATAGAATACCTATGACCCCCTTTTGACCCATTAAATGATATTAGAATTATTTATATAGGTCAAAGGGGGTCATAGGGTGACCTGTGAACTCCTTAAACCTATTAAATGACGATATATGTTCCTATGCATCCTAAGACCATTAGGGACATATTAGAATGGTTAATGTGTGTCAAAAGGTGTCATAGGGTGACTTATGACCCCCTTTGATCCATTAAATGATGAAATATGTCCCTAGGGGTCCTAAGAACCCTAGTGACATATTAGAATGGTATATATGGGTCAAAAGGGGTCATAGGGTGACCTATGACCCCCTTCGACCCCTTAAATGACTAGATATGTACATAGGGGTCCTAAGACCCCTACTAACATATTATAATAATTAATATGTGTGAAAGGGTGTCATAGGGTCACCTATGACCCCCCACGACCCATTAAATGATGAGATATGTGTCTAGGGGTCCTAGGACCACTATGGATATATTAGAATGGTTACTATGTGTGAAAGGTGGTCACATGTTGACCTATGACCACCAACAATCAATTAAATGAGGAGATATGTCTCTAAGGGTCCTAGGACCCGTAGGGATATATTAGAATGGTATATATGGGTCAAAAGGGGTCATAGGGTGACCTATGACTCACTTTCACCCATATAATGATGACATATGTCCCTAGGGGTTCTAGGACCCTTAGGGACATATCAGAATGCTATATTAGGGTCAAAGGGAGTTATAAGTTGACTTATGACCCCCTTTGACATGTTAAATGATGAGATATGTCCCTAAAGGTCCTAGGATCACTAGGGACATATTAGAATGGTTAATATTAGAATGGTTTATATCGATTAAATGACGAGATATGTCCCTAGGGGTCCGAGGACCCCTAGGGACATATTAGAATGGTTAATATGGGTCAAAAGAGGTCATAGATTGACCTATGACCCCCTTGACCCATTAAATGATGACATATGTCCCTAGATGTCCTACGACCCCTAGGGACATATTATAATCGTTCATATTTGTCAAAGTGGGTCATAGGGTGACCTATGACCCCCTTTGATCCATTAAATAATGACATATGTCCCTAAGGGTCTTAGGACTCCTAGGGAAATATTAGAATTGTTCATATGGGTCAAAAGGGGTCATAGGTCACCCTATGACCCTCTTTGACCCATTACATGATGATGTATATCCCTAAGGTTCTTAGAACTCATAGGAACATACTAGAATTGTTCATATAGGTTAAAGGGGGTCATAGGGTGACCTATGAACCCCTTTGACCTATTAAATCATAACATATGTCCCTAGAGGTCTTAGGACCCCTAGGGACATATTAGAATAGTTAATATGTGTCAAAGGGGGTCATAGGTTGACCTATAACCCCTTTTGACCCATTAAATAATGAGATATGTCGCTAGCCATCTTAGGACCCCTAGGGATATATTAGAATCATTCATATGGGTCAAAGGGCCCTATGAACCCCTTTGATCCATTAAATGATAACATATGTCCCTAGGGCTCCTAGGACACCTAAAGACATATAATCGTTCATATAGGTCAAAGGGGGTCATAGGGTTCTTTTTCTCATGAAATGATGACATATGTCCCTAGTGGTGCTAGGCCCCTAAGGACATATTAGAATGGTTAATATGGGTCAAAGGGGGTCATAGGGTGACCTATAACCCCCTTTGACCCATGGACATATTAGAATGGTTAATATGGGTCAAAGCAGGTCATAGGGTGAGCTATGACCTCCTTTGACTCATTAAATGATGACATATGTCTCTAGGGGTCCTAGGAGCCCTAAGCACATATTAGAATGGTTAATATGTCTAAAAGGGGGTCATAAGTTGACCTATGACCTCCTATGACCCATTAAATGATGGGATATGTCCCTAGAGTTCCTAGGATCCCTAAGGACATATTGGAATGGTATATATGGTCCTTTGACCCATTAAATGATCACATATGTCCATAGGGATCTTAAGGCCCCTAGGACATATTAGAATGGTTAATATGTGTGAAAGGGGATCATAGGTTGACCTATGACCCCCTTTGACCTATTAAATAATGAGATATGTCCCTTGGAGGTCCTAGGACCCCTAGAGACATATTAGAATGGTTAATATAGGTCAAAGGGGGTCATAGGGTGATCTCTGACCCCCTTTGACTCATTAAATGATGACATATGCTCGGACCCCTAAGAACATAGTAGAATTGTTCATATAGGTCAAAGGGGGTGATAGGGTGACATATGAACTCCTTTGAACCATTAAATGATTACATATGTCCTTAGGCATCCTAGGACCCCTAGAGACATATTAGAATGATTAATATATGTCAAAGGGGGTCATAGGTTTTCCTATAAACCCCTTTGACCCATTAAATAACGAGATATGTCCCTAGAGATCCTAGGTGCCCTAGGGACATATTAAAATTGTTCATATGGGGAAAATGGGGTCATAGGGTGACCTATGACCCCTTTTGACCTATTAAATAATGACATATGTCACTAGGGGTCCTATGACCTCTAGATACATATTAGAATGGTATATATGGGTCACCCTATGACCCCCTTTGACCCCTTAAATGACGAGATATGTCCATATTAGAATGGTATATATGTGTGAAAGGGGGTCATAGGTTGACCTATGAACCCTTTTATCCATTAAATGATGACATATGTCCCTAGGGGTCCTAGGACCCCTAGAGACATATTAGAATTATTCATATAAGTCAAAGGGGGTCATAGGGTGACCTATGAACCCCTTTGACCCATTAAATGATGACATATGTCCGTAGGGGTCCTAGGACCTCGGAATGGTTAATATTTGTCAAAGGAGGTCATAGGGTGACTTATTAACCCCTTTGACACATTAAATGATGACATAGGTCCCTAGGGGTCGCAGGACCCCTAGGGACATATTAGAATGGTATATATGGGTCAAAAACCCTATGACCCCCTTCGATCCCTTAAATGATGAGATATGTCCCTAGGGATCCTAGGACCCCTAGGAACATATTGTAATAGTTAATATGTCTAAAAGGGGGTCATAAGGTGACCTATGACCCCCCACGAGCCATTAAATGATGAGATATGCGCCTAGGAGTCCTAGGACCCCTAGGGATATATTAGAATGGTTAATATGTGTGAAAGGTGGTCATAGATTGACTTATGACCCCCACGATCCATTAAATGACGAGATATTTCTTTAGGGGTTATAGGACCCCTAGGGACATATTAGAATGATATATATGTGTAAATGGGGGTCATAGGGTGACCTATGACCATCTTTGACCCATTAAATGAGGACATATGTCTCTAGGGGTCCAAAGACCCCTAGGGACATATTAGAATGGTATATATGAGTCAAATGGGGTCATAGGGTGACCTATGACCCCCTTCGACCCCTTAAATAATTAAGTATGTCCCTAAAGGTCTTAGGACCCCTAGGGACATATTAGAATGGTTTATATGTGTGAAAGATGGTTATAGGTTGACCTATTACTCCCTATGACCCATTAAATGATGACATAATTTTTTAAGGGTCTTAAGACTCCTAGGGACATATTAAAATTGTTCATATAGGTCAAAAGAGGTCATAGGGTGACCTATAAACTGCTTTGACCCATTAAATGATGACATATGTCTTTAGGGATCCAAAGACCCCTAAGGACATATTAGCATAGTTAATATGTGTCAAAGAGGGTCATAGTGTGAACTATGACCCCCTTTAACCCATTAAATGATGAAATATGTCCCTATGAGTCCTAGGACCCCTAGGGACATATTAGAATAATTCATATGGGTAAAAGGGGGTCATAGGGTGACCTATGACCTCTTTTGACCCATATGAATAATTCTAATATGTCCCTAGGGGTCTTAGGACTCCTAAGGACATATTAGAATTGTTCATATAGGTTAAAGGGGGTCATAGGGTGACCTATGAACTCATTTGACCCACTAAATGATGACATATGTCCCTAGGTGTCCTAGGACCCCTAGGGACATATTAGAATAGTTAATATGTGTCAAAGGGGGTCATAGGTTGACCTTTGACCCCCTTTGACCCATTAAATAACAAGATATGTCCGTAGGGATCCTAGGACCCTTAAGGATATATTAGAACCGTTCATATGGGTCAAAGGGGGTCTTAGGGTGACCTATGACACCCTTTGACCCATTAAATGATGACATATGTCCCTAGGGGTCCTCGAACCCCTAAAAATATATTAGAATCATTCATATAGGTGAAAGGGGTTCATAGGGTCCTTTGACCCATGAAATGATGACATATGTCCTTTGCGGTCTTAAGACCACTAGGGACATATTAGAATGGTTAATATGGGTCAAAAGGGGTCATAGAGTGATCTATGACACCCTTTGACCCATTAAATGATGACATTTATATACCATTAATACTATTGTAGCATAATAATAATATTAATAATATAAATAAACACTAAATATTAATACTATTATATCTATAGTAATAATAATAATACTCTTATAGCTATAATAATAATATATATTAATATTGTTATGGCATAGTATTAATATATATATTAATACTATTGTAGCATAATAATAATAATAATATAAATAAACACTAAACACTAATACTATTATATCTATAGTGATAATAAGAAAACTATTATAGGTATAATAATAATAATGATACTATATATTAATACTAATAAACCAAAGTCGATTTCCCTCCAATAATAATTGTAATATTAATATTATTATAGAAAAGGTTGTTTTCCCTCCAATTGTCATTGGAGAAAATTGAATATCCGATTTTGACTTGGATATCCGATTTTAAATCAGATATTCGATCTGAAATCGGATATCTGATTTCTTCCAGCACTAGTTTCCAACATATCCCTATCCCTACAGACTCGACTACATCACCTTTTTAATTTTTTTCACGAGTTTTGCAAAAAAGTGCATTTTGGGGCCCATCCAATTGAAAAAAATTCAAATATATAACCTTAGGTGTTTGAATTTGCATTCTCAATGGGAAGCAATAGTCATCGAAAGGATAAATGCAAAAGGAAGATTTCCAATGAAGACATTGTGGCATATAGGGAAAGATACAAAATGGAACATCGAAGAAAAAGATAAGGTATGCGAAATATCAGTCAAGTTGACAGGAGAAATCATAGATTTAGATAATGAACATGTATAGTTGGTAAATGAAATTTTACCTATTGAAAATGATAATGCCAAAATTGAAAAGTTAGAGAATGAAAATTTTGAAAATGAAATGCTACCAAGTCATAATCCAAATTGAATAATTGACCATGTCAAACATAACAATGCACAGGAACCTAATGCACAAGAACATTACATATCTCCTAATTATAATCGACATGAAGGTTTTAAAACACACAAAATGGATAATTGAAATTGATGAAATGATTATTACTAATTTGGGAGGGAAAAAATTAGAAAGAACCATTTGGTTATGGGTTTCAAAACTATATTAGATGTTTTTCGGCAACAAGACAGTGGTAGAGAAATGTCAGCTTTTCATGCACTTATTAAAAATGCAAAAGATGAGACCTATGCTTTCCAAATTGAAGATTCATGTCAATAAAAAGTTAGAAAGAAATGCCATTATGGTGAAGAATCTTTTCAGTGCTCTCAATAGCACTGGGTAAAATAACAGGGAGAAGGATAATAGAGTTGCTCAAAGGGTTATTACAAGCTCTTTGGTAAGTCATCATTTGAAAAAGGGTAGATATATGAGACAAACATGTATTTATTTGAATCTAAATCGTACTACTTTGAGAAGAGCACTTAGTCGACGAGAGAAAATTGATGATCCTCTTCAAAATGAAACATAGGCATTTGATAGGAGACTTCCACATTTTGATAAGAAGCTATCAGATGATGTGAAGGAAGAAATCACACAATTTTGGCACTCTAACTCACGAGTATCACCCAATCTTAAAGATGTGTTAAAGTTGAGAATTGGCATTAGAGACCACATGCCACATCCCAAATACTATTTGGAGGTAAGTCAAACAATGTTGTTCAAACAATTTAGAGAGAGTCATCCAAGTCTTCATATATCACAAAGGGCTTTTGAATCCTTGAAGCCATTTTATTGTGTGCCACTCAAACTTTTAAATGCATGTTGTTGCAAATATCATGTTGAGTTTTCTATGCACTATGAACTATTACTCTCCATCCATTCTACTTTGCATAGTAAAGAAATGTTGGAAGATTGTGGTGCAAGTGGGCTTGCTAGATCAACTTTTATATCATAGAGTTGATTGTTGTTTCTTTTATAGAAATGCTTGCTTAAATGAGAAGTGTTCAGAATGTGGTGGCTTATCCAAGTTTGACACATGTTTCCATGAGGGGTGCGAACAAGATCTTGGAAAGACAATAGTGAAAAAAAAAGTATATGAAACAGTGAAATACACATTGAAGAGTGAAGGTGAGAGCTCTAGATGTGAATTGGTTGGAAAAGATATCAGTGTGGCTAGTTTTATTTTAGATTTCAAGGAAACTCTTTTTTACAAGTATGCAAGACATAGTCATAGGTCTCAATGGTTGGATGAACAATTTAGAATGTGCAAGGAGACTTTTTCCATTGGCACTATTATATCAGTTGTTGATTTTTCTGAGAACTACACATTGCAACCTCAAAATGAGACACAATCTTAGTAGTACAACTCTATTCAGATTGCTATTTTTGTCCACATAACATATAGACATGACCTTGATAGTCCAGAAGATAATCGAAAGATTATTAGAGAGTATCATTTTTATATGAGTGATGATAGATCTCACTCTCATGTGTTTGTGCAACATTTTTTTGAGAATTATTTTGATTTCTTACATGAGCATGCAATTGCATTGGATAAACATATCATTTCGTCAGATAACTGTATAGGTCAATTCAAGAATGCTCGCATCTTTTATTGGTTGTGTAGGATGCACATAGAGAGAGGGGTGCCTTATATTTGGATTTTTTTTGAGTTCGGCCATGGAAAAGGGAAACATGATGGAGTGGGGGAATGTGTGAAGAGAGCTCTAATCAAGGAGAAACTGAAAATTTCAGCACCAGAGCTTCTTGATGCTCATAACATTGTTGATTGGTGTAGTTTAGCATTATCACAGGGGAGGACTCTTGATTCAGTGGTACACAAGTTCTTTTGGTTGGTTGAGGAAGGGTCCATAGCTGATAGATTAGATTGTGCTACAGTGAGAGACTCATCAAAAATGCATTCATTCTGGAGCTTTGATTCTAGTACATGGACCATTTGGACATGACACCTAGCTTGCTTTTGTCCTAGTTTTTTTTAGTGTGATTGGGATTACTGTGAGTCAAGTGAGTGGGTGGACACATTATCTTACTCCATTGTCTATCATATCCTCTATCAGGAATGATGACATGGAAAGTTCACTTGAACCTAACCATCTATCATATCTACTTCAACCAGGACATGTCTTTGCATTGGTTGCACCATGAGGGAATGATGAGAAATCTGATTATTGGTTAGCACGTTGTGTAAGAGGTAAACAAAAATTTTCACAACCAATCACAGATGATGATGGATTCACATATCCTACTAGTTTAGTAGTTGTCAATAGAACATGGCTGTGGACATACATGCTTAGAAGGAACATAATTCCTACATTCGAAGACAATCAGAAGCACAAAATAATTCTCATATATTCACATCTTATTATAGCAACAAATGTAAAGTTGTTGAAGCATCAAGGAAGACCAAAGTAAAAGAACTTTTTACTATTGCTAATGTTGATCATGAAGCCTTATTGGAGACCCTAAAATAGAGAGAGGAGCCTATTGGAACACTCAACTAGGTATATTTACTTCTTATGTTATTTTCTTCATAATGATTCAATAGACTAATGATTATCTTGTTTAATACAATAAGTGACAAAATTTTTAGATTTAAAAAATGTTAATTATTAGTATGTCAATCAACACTTTACAATAATCTTCATTGATAATTAACTAATAAATACTTATCGATCTCAATATTTAACAGAAATTATATTTATGGAATCTCAAGAGCGATATTAAAAAATCTTTTTTGTTTCATTCAATTTCGATCAAAATAACATTGTCAGACGGCTACCCAAAATTTGAGTATCACTAAAACCCTTTTCAAACACATCGTTTTGGGTTGACCAGGTAGGTTTGGTAAATACCAAGCCTAATCGGATATCTGATTTGAAATCGAATATCCTATTTGAAATTGGATATCTGATATGCTTTGGCAAAATTTGAGTAGGAAATTTCAAATCCCAACCCATTTTGGAGGGAAAATTGCCTTTAAAAGTTATAGCTTATGATTTATAAATTATTTCACTTATATTATTATGTAAAGACGTATTTTAGTATATTATATATATATATAATAACGTAATGTAAAGATATAAGATATAATCTATTAATATATAATAATATATTATGTTACTCTTATTAAAATCTATAAATATAATTTATATTATTGTTATTTTTACTAAATATAATAATGTAATATATATATTAAATATGTATTATATATTATTATATTAATATGTATAATAATATAATATATGTATAATAATGTAATATATTATATATAAATATATAATATGAAGTATATATTATTATATTAATATGTATGTTATTAATATATACATAATAACGTAATATTTTCATTAACTATAATAATGTAATACATGTGTGTGTGTGTGTGTGTGTTATTAATATATATGTATATTATTAATATATATGAGTCAAAGGGGGTCATAGGTCAACCATTGACCCCCTTTGATGCATTAAATGATGACACATGTCTGTGGGGGTCCTAGAACCCTTAGCTTCATATTACAATGGTTAATATGGGTCAAAGGGTGTCATAAGGTGACCTATGACCCCTTTTGACCTATTAAATGACAACATTTGTTCGGGATCATATTAGAATCATTCATATTGATCAAAGGGGGTCATAAGGTGACCTATGACACCCTTTGACCCATTAAATGATGACATAGGTCCCTAAGGGTCCTAGGACCTCTAAGGACATATTAAAATTGTTCATATAGATCAAAGAGGGTCATAGGGTGACTTATGATGCCCTTTGACCCATTAAATGATGACATATGTCCTTAGGGGTCCTAGGACCCCTAGGGACATATTAGAATTGTTCATATAGGTCAAAGGGGGTCATAGGGTGACCTATGAACCCCTTTAACCCATTAAATGATCACATATGTCCCTAGCAGTCCTAGGACCTATAGGGACATATTAGAATGGTTTCTATGTGTCAAAGGGGGTCATAGGTTGACCTATGACCACTTTTCACCCATTAAATAATGAAATATGTCCCTAGGGACCTAAGACCCATATAGACATATTAGAATTGTTCATATGGGTCAAAGGAGGTCATAAGGTGACCTATGACCCCCTTTGACCCATTAAATGATGACATTTGTCCCTATGGGTCCTCAGACCCCTAAAGAAAAATTAGAATCATTTATATAGGTCAAAGGGGGACATAGGGTTCTTTGATCCATGAAATGACGACATATGTCCTTAGGGGTCCTCGGACCCCTAGGGACATATTAGAATGATTAATATGGGTTAAAGGGGGTCATGGGGTGACCTATGACCCCCTTTGACTTATGAATATATTAAAATGGTTAATATAGCTCAAAGGGGGTCATAGGGTGACCTATGACCACCTTTGACCCATTAAATGACGAAATATGTCGCTATGGGTACTAGGTCCCCTAGGGACATATTAGAATGGTTAATATGTGTCAAAAAGGGCCATAGGTTAACCTATGACTCTCCACGACTCATTAAATGTCAAGATATGTCCCTAGGGGTCCTAGGACCCTTAGGGGCATATTAGAATGGTATTATGGGTCAGAGGGGGTCATAGGGTGACCTATGAACCCTTTGACCCATTAAATGATGACATATGTCCCTAGGACCCCTAGGGACATTTTATAATGGTTAATATGTGTGAAATGGGTTCATAGGTTGACCTATGATTCCCTTTGCACAGTTAAATGACAAGATATGTCCCTAAGGGTCCTAGGACTCCTAAGGACATATTAGAATTGTTAATATGAGTCAAAGGGGTTCATAGGTTGACCTATGACCTCCCATGACCCGTTAAATTACAAGATATGTCCCTAACGATCTGAGGACCCCTAGAGACATATTATAATGGTTAATATGGGTCAAAAGGGGTTCTAAGTTGACTAATGACCTCCTTTGACTCATTAAATGATGACATATGTCCCTAGGGGTCCTAGGAACCCTAAGGATATATTATAATCATTCATATTGGTCAAAGGGGTCCATAGGGTGACCTATGACCCCCTTTGACCTATTAAATGATTGCATATGTCCCTTAGGGTCCTAGCACCCCTAGGGACATATTAGAATTGTTAATATAGGTCAAAGTGAATCATAAGGTGGCCTATGACCCCCTTTGACACATTAAATGATGACATAAGACCCTAGCGGGCCTAGGACCCCTAGGGACATATTAGAATTATTCATATAGGTCAAAGGTGGTCATAGGGTCACTTATAAACCCCTTTGACCTAGTAAATAATGACATATGTCACTAGGGGTCCTAGGACCCCTAAGGTCATATTAGAATGGTTAATATTTGTCAAAGGGGGTCATAGGTCCTTTGACCAATTAAATAACGAGATATGTCCCTAAGGATCCTAGAACCCCTAGGGACATATCAAAATCATTCATATAGGTCAAAGTGGGTCATACGGTAACCTATGAATCCCTTTGACAAATTAAATGATGACATATGTCCCTAGGGGTGCTAGGACCTATAGAGACATATTAGAATGGTTTCCATGTGTCAAAGGGGGTCATAGGTTGACCTATGACCTCCTTTCACCCATTAAATAACAAAATATGTTTTTAGAGATCCTAGGACCCCTAGAGACATATTAGAATTGTTCATATGGGTCAAAGGGGGTCATAAGGTGACCTATGACCTCCTTTGACCCATTAAATGATGACATATGTTCCTAGGGGTCTCAAGACCCCTAGGGACAAATTAGAATCGTTTATATAGGAAAAAGGGGGTCATAGGGTTCTTTGACCCATGAAATGACAACATATGTCTCTAGGGGTCCTTAGACTCTTAGGGACATATTAGAATGGTTAATATGGGTCAAAATGGGTCATAGGGTGACCTATGACCCCCTTTGACCCATGCACATATTAAAATGGTTAATATAGCTCAAAGGGGGTCATAGGGTGACCTATGACCACCTTTGACCCATTAAATGATGAAATATGTCGCTAGGGGTCCTAGGACCCCTAAGGACATATTAGAATAGTTAATATGTGTCAAAGAGGGTCATAGGTTAACCTATGACCTCCCACGACCAATTAAATGTCAAGATATGTCTCTAGGGGTGCTAGGACCCCTAGGGACATATTAGAATGGTATATATGGGTCAAAGGAGGTCATAGGGTGACCTATGAACCCCTTTGACCCATTAAATGATGACATGTCCCTAGGGGTCTTAGGACCCCTAATGACATATTAGAATGGTTAATATGTCTGAAAATATTGGTCAAAGAGGGTCCTAGGTTGACCTATGACCCCCTTTGACTCATTAAATGATGACATATGTCCCTAAGGGTCATAGGAACTCTAGGAACATATTATAATCGTTCGTATTGGTCAAAGGGGGTCATAGGGTGACTTATGACTCCCTTTGACCTATTAAATGATTGCATATGTCCCTTAGGGTCCTAAGACCCCTAGGGACATAGAATTGTTAATATAGGTAAAAGTGAATCATAAGGTGGCCTATGACCCCCTTTGACACATTAAATGATGACATAGCACCCTAGTAGTCTTAGGAAACCTAGGGACATATTAGAATTGTTCATATAGGTCAAAAGGGGTCATAGGGTGACCTAAAAACTCTATTGACTCATTAAATGATGACATATGTCACTAGGGGTCCTAGGACACCTAGGGTCATATTAGAATGGTTAGTATTTGTCAAAGAGAGTTGTACATTGACCTAACCCCCTTTGACCAATTAAATAATGAGATATGTCCCTAGGCATCTTATGACCTCTAGGGACATATTAAAATTTTTCATATGGGTCAAAGGGGGTCATAGGGTAATCTATGACCCCCTTTGAAATATTAAATGATGACATATGTCTCTAGGGGTGCCAAGACCCCAAGAGACATATTAAAATGGTATATATGAGTCAAAGGGGGTCATACGGTGACCTATGACTCGCTTCGACCACTTAAATGAAAAGATATGTGCCTAGGGGTCCTAGGACCCCTAGGGACATATTAGAATGATTTATATGTGTGAAAGAGGTCATAGTTTGACCTATGACCCCCTTCGACCCATTAAATGATATTAGAATTATTCATATAGGTCAAAGGGTGTCATAGGGTGACCTATGAACCCCTTTGACCTATTAAATAATGACATATGTCCCTAAGGGTCATAAGAACCCTAGGGACATATTAGAATGATTAATATGAGTCAAAGGTGGTCATAGGGTGACTTATGACCTCTTTTGACCCATTTAATGACGACATATGTCCCTAGAGGTCCTAGGACCCCTAAAGACATATTAGAATGGTATATATATGAGTCAAAGGAGGTCATAGGTCACCCTATGACCCCCTTTGATATGTTAAATAATGAGATATGTCCCTAGGGGTCCTAGGACTCCTATGGACATATTATAATGGTTAATATATGTTAAAGGGTGTCATATGGTGACCTATGACCCCTCACGATCCATTAAGTGATGAGATATGTGTCTAGGGGTCCTAAGACCTGTAGGGACATATTAGAATGGGTAATATGTGTGAAATGTGATCATAGGTTGACCTATGACCCCCCACAATCGATTAAATCACGAAATATATCCCTAGGGGTCTAAGGAGCCCTAAGAACATATTAGAATGATATATATGGGTCAAATGGGGTCATAGGGTGACTTATGACCCTCTTTGATCTATTAAATAATGACATATGTCTCTAGGGGCTCTAGGATCTGTAGGGACATATTAGAATGCTATATTAGCGTCAAAGGGGGTAATGGGTTGACCTATGACCCCCTTTGACACATTAAATGATGAGATATGGCTCTATGAGTCTTAGGACCCCTAGGAATATATTAGAATGGTTAATATGAGTCAAAGGGGTTCATAGGTTGACCCATGACCCCCTTTGACCTGTTAAATAATGAGATATGTCTCTAGGGGTCCCGAGACCCTTAGGGAAATATTAGAATGGCTAATATGGGTCAAAGGGGTTCATAGGTTTAAGTATGACCCCCATGACCCGTTAAATGACAAGATATGTCCCTAGCTATTCGAAGACCCCTAAGGACACATTAAAATAGTTTATACGGGTCAAAGGGGGTCATACGTTGACCTATGACCCCCTTTGATCCACTAAATGATGACATATGTCTCTAGGGGTCATAGGACCCCTAGGGAACTATTATAATCATTCATATTTGTCAAAGGGAGTCATACGTTGACCTATTACCCCCTTTGACCCATTAAATGATGACATATGTCCCTAAGGGTCCTATAACCCCTACGGATATATTAGAATTGTTCATATAGGTCAAAAGGGGTCATAGGGTGACTTATGATCCCCTTTGATCCATTAAATGATGACACATGTCCGTAGGGGTCTTAGCACCCTTAGGGACATATTATAATTGTTCATATAGGTCAAAGGGAGTCATAGGGTGACCTATGAACCTTTTTGACCCATTAAATGATGACATATGTCCTTAAGGGTCCTAGGACCCCTAGGACCCCTAGGGACAAATTAGAATGGTTAATATGTGTCAAAGGGGGTCATAGGTTGACCTATGACCCCATTTGACCCATTAAATAACGAGATATGTCCTTAGGGATACTAGGATGTCTAGGGACATGTTAGAATCATTCATATGGGTCAAAGGGGATCATAAGGTGACCTATGACCCCCTTTGACCCATTAAATGACGACATGTGTCCTTAGGGGTCTTAAGATCTGTAAGAACATATTAGAATCATTCATATAGATCAAAGGGGGTCATAGAGTCCTTTGACCCATGAAATGATGACACATGTCCCTAGTTGTCCTAGGACACCTAGGGACATATTAGAATGATTAATATAGGTCAAAGGGGGTCATAGGGTGACCTATGACCTCCTTTGACCCATGAACATATTAAAATGGTTAATATGGGTCAAAGGCAATGATAGGGTGACCTATGACCCCCATTGACCCATTAAATGATGACATATGTCCCTAGGGGTCCTAGGACCCCTAAGGACATATTATAATGATTAATATGTTCCAAAGGGGGTCATAGGTTGACCTGTTACCCCCTTTGACCCATTAGATAACGAGATATGTCCCTAGTGGTCCTAGGACCCCTAAAAAAATATTATAATCATTTATGTTTGTGAAAGGGGATCATAAGGTGACTATGACCCCATTTGACCCATTAAATGATGACATATGTCACTAGGGGTCCTAGGACCTCTAGGGACATATTAGAGTGGTATATATGGGTCACCCTATGACCCCCTTTGATCTCTTGAATGACGAGATATGTCCCTAGGGGTCCTGACATATTAGAATGGTATTAATCTGTGAAAGGGGGTCATAGGTTGACCTATGACCTCCTTTTACCCATTAAATGATAATATATGTCCTTAGAGGTTCTAGGACCCCAAGGGACATATTAAAATTATTCATATAGGTCAAAGGGGGTCATAAGGTGACCTATGAACCCCTTTGACCTATTAAATGATGACATATGTCCTTAGGGGTCTTGGGACCCCTAGGTACATATTAGAATGGTTAATATTTGTCAAACCCTATGACCCCCTTTGACACATTAGATGATGGCATATGTGGGACCCCTAGGGGCATATTAGAATGCTATATATGGGTTGACCTCTTAAATGACGAGATATGTCCCTAGGGGTCCTAGGACAGCTAGGGACATATTATAATGATTAATACATGTGAAAAGGGGTCATAGGGTGACTTATGACCCCCCTCGACCCATTAAATGACGAGATATGTGCCTAGGGGTCCTAAAACCCCTAAGGACATATTAGAATGGTTAATATGTGTGAAAGGTGGTCATAGTTTGACCTATGACCCCCCACAACCCATTAAATGATGAAATATGTCCTTAGGGGTCCTAGGACCCCTAGGGACATATTAAAATGGTATATATGGGTTAAAGGGGGTCTTAGGGTGACCTATGACCCTCTTTGACCCATTAAATGAGGACATATGTCCCTAGGGGTCCTAGGACCCCTAGGGACATATTAGAATGGTATATATTAGTCAAATGGGGTCATAGGGTGACCTATGACCCCCTTCGACCTTTTAAATGATGAAAAATGTCCCTAAGGGTCTTAGGACCCCTAGGGACATATTAAAATGGTTTATATGTGTGAAAGAGGGTTATAGGTTTACCTATATCCCTCTTTGACCCATTAAATGATGACATAAGTCCCTAGGGGTCCTAGAACTCTTAGGGACTTATTAGAATTATTCAAATAGGTCAAAGGGGGTCATAGGGTGACCTATGAACTCTTTTGACCCATTAAATGACAACATAGGTCCCTAGGGGTCCGAGGACCCCTAAGGACATATTAGAATGGTTAATATGTGTCAAAGAGGGTCATAGTGTGAATTATGACTCCCTTTTACCCATTAAATGATGACATATGTCCCTATGGTTCTTAGGACCTCTTGAGACATATTAGAATCATTCATATGGGTCAAACGGGGTCATAGGATGACCTATGACCCCTTTTGACCCACTAAATAATGACATATGTCCCTAGGGGTCTTAGGATACCTAGGGACATATTAGAATTGTTCATATAGGTCAAAGGGGGTCATAGGGTGACCTATAAACCCATTTGACCCATTAAATGATGACATATGTCCCTAGGGGTCTTAGGACCCCTAGGGACATATTAGAATAATTAATATCTATCAAATGGGGTCATAGATTGACATTTGACCCCCTTTGACCTATTAAATAACAAGATATATCCCTAGGGATCCTAGGACCCTTAGGGATATATTAGAAGTGTTCATATGGGTCAAACCCTATGACCCCCTTTGACCCATTAAATGATGATATATGTCCCTAGGGGTCCTCAGACCCCTAAGGACATATTAGAATCCTTCATGTAGGTCAAAGGGGGTCATAGTGTCCTTTGACCAATGAAATGATGACAGATGTCCTTAGGGGTCCTCATATTAGAATGGTTAATATGGGTCAAAGGGGGTCATAGAGTGACCTATGATGACCTTTGACTCATTAAATGATGACATATTTATATACCATTAATACTATTGTTGCATTATAATAATAATAATATATATATTAATACTATTATGGTATAGTATATATATATATACACTATTGTAGGATAATAATAATAATAATATAAATAAACACTAAATATTAATACTATTGTAGCATAATAATAATAATACAAATGAACACTAAACACTAATACTATTATATCTATATTAATAATAAGAATACTATTATAGGTATAATAATAATATTGGTACTATATATTAATACTAATAAACCAAATTCAGTTTCCTTTGAATAATTATTCTAATATTAATACTATTATAGCAAAGGTTGTTTTCCCTCCAAATATCATTGGATAAAATCGGATATCTGATTTCTTCTGGCACTAGTTTTCAACATATCCCTGTTCCTGCAGACCCAACAACATCACCTTTTTAGTTTTTTTCACGAGTTTTTCAAAAAAGTGCATTTTGGGGCCTAACTAATCGAATTTTTTTTGAAAATATAACCTTTGGTCTTCAAATTTTTCATCTCAATGGGGAGCAACAATCGTCGAAAAGATAAACACAAAAGGAAGATATCCAATGAAGACATTGCGACATATAGGGAAAGAGACAAAATGGAACACTGAAGAAAAAAATAAGGTATGCGGAATATCAGTCAAGTTGACGATGAATTAGTTGAAGGTGAAATCATAGAGTTAGATAATGAATATGTATAGTTGGGGCATGAAAATGTACCTATTGAAAATGATAATGCAAAAATTAAAAATTTAGAGAATAAAAATTTTGAAGATGAAATGCTACCAAGTCATAATCCAAATTGAATAATTGACCATGTCGAACATGACAATGCACAGAAACCTAATGCACAAGAATGTTACATATCTCCTAATTATAATCGACATGAAGGTTTTAAAACAAAAAAATGGATAATTGAAATTGATGAAATGATTATTCCTAGTTTGAAAGGGAAAAATCAGAAAGAACCATTCAGTTATGGGTTTCAAGACTATATCAGATGTTTTTTGGCAACAAGACAGTGGTAGAGAAATGTCAACTTTTCATGCACTTATAAAAGATACAAAAGATGAGACCTATGCTTTCCAAATTGAAGATTCATGTCAATAAAAAGTTAGAAAGAAATGCCATTATGGTGAAGAATCTTTTCAGTTCTCTCAATAGCACTGGGTAAAATAACAGGGAGAAGGATAATAGAGCTGCTCAAAGGGTTATTACAAGCTCTTTGGTAAGTCATCATTTGAAAAAGGGTAGATATATGAGACAAACATGTATTTATTTGAATCTAAATCGTACTACTTTGAGAAGAGCACTTAGTCGACGAGAGAAAATTGATGATCCTCTTCAAAATGAAACATAGGCATTTGATAGGAGACTTCCACATTTTGATAAGAAGCTATCAGATGATGTGAAGGAAGAAATCACATAATTTTGGCACTCTAACTCACGAGTATCACCCAATCTTAAAGATGTGTTAAAGTTGAGAATTGGCATTAGAGACCACATGCCACATCCCAAACACTATTTGGAGGTAAGTCAAACAATTTTGTTCAAACAATTTAGAGAGAGTCATCCAAGTCTTCATATATCACAAAGGGATTTTGAATCTTTGAAGCCATTTTATTGTGTGCCACTCAAAATTTGAAATACATGTTGTTGCAAATATCATGTTGAGTTTTCTATGCACTATCAACTATTACGCTCCATATTTTCTACTTTGCATAGTAAAGAAATTTTGGAGGATTATGGTGCTAGTGGGCTTCCAAAATCATCAAGAGACTTGCTAGATCAACTTTTATGTCGTAGAGTCAATTTTTGTTTCTTTTATAGAAATGCTTGCTTAAATGAGAAGTGTTCTGAATGTGTTTGCTTATCCAAGTTTGACGGATGTTTCTATGAGGGGTGTGACCAAGATCTTGGAAAGACAATAGTGAAAAAAAGGTATATGAAACGGTGAAATACACATTGAAGAGTGGAGGTGAGAGCTCTAAAGTTGAATTGTTGGAAAAGATATCAATGTGGTTATTTTACTTTAGATTTCAAGGCAACTCTTTTTTACAAGTATGCAAGACATAGTCACAGGTCTCAAAGGTTAGATGAATAATTTAAAATGTGCAAGAAGAAGACTTTTCCCATTGGCACTATTATATCAATTGTTGATTTTGCTGAGAACTACACATTGCAACCTCAAAATGAGACACAATCTCAGTATTACAACTCTATTTATATTGCTATTTTTGTTCACATAACATATAGACATGCCCCTGATAGTGCAGAAGATAATCGAAAGATTATTAGAGAGTATCATTTTTATATGAGTGATGATAGATCTCACTCTCACGAGTTTGTGCAACATTGTTTTGAGAATTATTTTGATTTCTTACATGAGCATGCAATTGCATTGGATAAACATATCATTTGGTTAGATAACTGTACAGGTCAATTCAAGAATGCTTGCATGTTTTATTGGTTGTGTAGGATGCACGTAGAGATAGGGGTGCCCCATATTTGGCATTTTTTTGAGTCTGGCCATGGAAAAGGGGAACATGATGGAGCGGGGGCATGTGTGAAGAGAGCTCTAGTCAAGGAGCAACTGAATATTTCAGCAGTAGAGCTTCTTGATGCTCGTAGCATTGTTGATTGGTTTAGTTTAGCATTATCACAGTGAGCCCTCTTGATTCAATTGTACATAGGTTCTTTTGGTTGGTTGAGGAAGGGTCTGTAGCTAATAGATTAGATTGTGCTATAGTGAGAGACTCATAAAAAATGCATTCATTCTGAAGCTTTGATTCTAGTACATGGACCATTTGGACACGACACCTAGCTTGCTTTTGTCTTAGTTGTTTTCAGTGTGATTGGGATTACTATGAGTCAAGTGAGTGGGTGGACACACGGGCTCCACATTATCTTACTCCATTGTCTATCATATCCTCTATCAGGAATGATGACATAGAAAATTCACTTGAGCATAACCATCTATCAGATCTACTTCAGCCAGGACAGGTCTTTGCATTGGTTGCACCACAAGGGAATGATGAGAAATTTAATTATTGGTTAGCATGTCGTGTAAGAGGTAAACAAAAACTTGCACAACCAATCATAGATGATGATGGATTCACATATCCTACTAGTTTAGTAGTTGTCACTGGAACATGGCTGCGGACATACATGCTTAGAAGGAACGAAATTCCTGCATTCAAAGACTATCAGAAGCACAAAATAATTCTCATATATTCACATCTTATTATAGTAACAAATGTAAAGCTGTTGAAGCATCAAGGAAGATCAAAAGTAAAAGAACTTTTTACTATTTCTAATGTTGATCATGAATCCTTGTTGGAGACCCTAAAATAGATAAAGGACCCTATTGGAACACTCGACTAGGTATATTTACTTCTTATGTTATTTTCTTCATAATGACTCATTTAACTGATGATTATCTTGTTTAATACAATAAATTACTAATTTTTTTATGATATTGGAATATAGGTACATCATGAAGAGTTTGGCGGGGGGTGGTATTGGGGAGAATTTCTAAGATTTATGATGTATTATGATGTAAAATGTGAACTTTTTTTGTATATGGTTTTTGTAATAATAAAAAAGACAGGTTAAATTAGTTGCACATTCTAATTTGTATTTTGGTAGGTTCTTTGTTAGGAATTATAAGAGGAAGATATTGAACAAGTTCTTGCAAATCATATTTGCATGTGATACAACGCTATAAGAACAATTTTAAGAGCATTTATAACTATATGAAAGATAATTGCTTGCGGATATCTTATTGCAAATTTGGTTTTTTCATTATTTGACATAAAGCTGACATTATGATTATTAAAACTATTTTTATCAAACTAATCAAAAAAGAAAAATTTAGAAAGTATGAATGAACAATTAGAATACTTGATTTCTTCCATTTTGTAACCAAACATGGCATTTGAAAGCATAAAGTGTCATAATATTGTATAATGTTTTGAAAGGCTTTCATATTGAAAAGTTGTAAAGGACCATGAGATTTGAACTTTAGTAATGTCTAGGTTTGCATAGGGTAAGTGAGTCATTACATAGGTCCTAATAAGGTCTCATAATAATCTCAAGTCATTTCATAAGTTGAAACATTTAATAAGTCACTTAAAATTTAGCTTATTGCTTTAGAAAATTCAAATCTTGAATGTAATGACTACATGACCATTTTGGAAGGAAACTCTATAGTTTAAATTTTATGAAATACAGCTAGCACTAGTGCAAAGAACCTAATTATTTTTCTTTTCTTTATGTAATAAGGTCTAGGGATAGATCTAATGATCTCCCTGTGACCATCCACATTTGCAATGAACACAAGACCCCATGGTGCTACTATAAGCCTTGGCCATCAATTGGTCCAATAAAGTGTTTTTTTTGTAAATTCCATGTTTTTTAGGTAAGTCTAGATGTTTAGAACGTTATTAGGGTCCCTAGGCATTTGTAGAGTCTATTTTCAATGAAATTTAGATAAAACTTGTCTTAGCACAAAAATTGCAAAAAGTTGCTTAGCAACTTTTGCAATTTTCTTGACAACTTTTCAAAATCTAACTCCTAACGGCTAGAACCATTTGAAGACTACTCCATGTGTCATGAAAGGTTGGATTGTGCCTTTCTTGATTTTTTAAAGACTACTTATCTCTTATACCAATTTTGGAATATTTGGGAAAGGTAGGATCTTGAGAAGGGGTGAATCAGTATCCTCTTAAACTTTTAGATCTTAAATAATAGTTTTCCCTTCTTACAATTGATCAACATTTGCATGCATGTTCTTAACCACATAAAATCAAATGAAAGTAACCATATATAATCTACTTCATCATAGGTACATAAACATAAAATATTAACACATGCAACACATTGATACAGTAATTTTTTCATGCAAAAACCCTTGGTTAGAGAGAAAAATATGATGGAGGTGGCACCCATAGATCCTTCACTATTGTAACAAAAGGTTTCTTATTAGGATTTACAATGGTGTCACTTATGGTGACTTACTTTGCTAGGAGTAATACAATAGGATTTTTTAAAATTCACCTTTCTAAAGGATTTTGGAATATTCATAAAATGTGCACTCAATTAAGATATTTATAATCAAGACTATTAGGTCTACCATGCTAATGGATTTAACTACTACAATGGTGAAAAAGTAAAAATGGATTTATTTGAATGATATACAACATACTTTTCTAAATTGAATATTTATTCTACTCATTAACCTTGTATCACCTCTTTTGACTAATATCTTTAATCCTTCCTTCTCTTTGCTACTCCTTGGTAGTCTACAATAGTTTCTTCACTTCTTCATTTCATTAGCATAACCTTTCTCCTTATAATACAACAACTTTCTAATAGTAGTAACTTTGAACTATCAAACATAGGTCCTTGTATAGAAATAGTTTTTCGCTTAATGTATGACCTAATTAGGGTTTGGGAAAATTTGAGAGATTGCATCTAAGCAAGATCTATGATCTATATTCATTGTTATTATTTCATTTATCTTTCTTTTATTTTATTGGTTAAAATTTCATGCTTGGGATCCATAAAGTCAAATCTTTCTTTACAATTAATCTTACCAAATATTCTCCTTAGTCATGTAATCAAGATTTTCCACTTGGTAGAATCAAAATACATATAATTCTATGATATTTCAAACTTTTAGGTCCATTGTGTATAGCTCAATAAACTTTTTGTATTGGCTCAATAAAGATATCTATATTTGGCAACAACATGACTCAATAATGCTTATCTCACTTGGTATATTTGTCTCTTCTTGGTGTATACATCACTCGATATCTTCCTATGCTAGTTAATTATACTATGATTTGGTGACTATATTCACTGATCAATATCTCTAACTTTTTTTATACTATACTTTCCATGAATGACAACACTTAATGGATATAAGAGTAATAATCACATTATTTGTAATAAGTCCCAAGACCTCTTATGTCTATCACACCATGAGCCAAACCAAGTAGGAAGTCATCAAAAAGGTATTATCCTTTCCCTTGTCTAAATTCTGGTTCAACTTATTTAACTCACTTAAGATGTGGTGCAAGATGAACCTCACCCAATCAAGCTTGGTTTGACATATCAGTATGGACACATTGAACTAATACATCTATGGGGGAAATGTAAGAGAATGAGGTTCCCCATAGATGTGGTAGAGGCACAAGATGTAGAATTAGATAGGCTGAATAAAATAAGTTAGAGGAAAAGTGAGGGACATCTTTCAAGATTCCTTCCTTGGCTTCTTAAGATAGGAATTGTTCACCTACTCATAGACTAATTTTTGCATCGTCTCAAATTTTTAAAGTGCATATTATCTAGTGGGAATAACTAGATTCTTGAACTCTATGCACCTTACACACTATTGTACTACCAATTAATTGATGGTTATAATAGGATAATCAAAGGCTCAAATGATCATATGTTATTCATAGGAATAGTTTTTAGCACATAAATCCATGAGTTACATGCACTAGACATAAAATGCAAAGTACCATTCCTACAAGATCCTAGCAGTGAGAATCTATAAGGGCATTAGGTGATTTTTCTTCTTCCTCCTTGTAAGGTCCTCTCATAATTCCTAGAATTCTACCTATTTGTACAAAAAGTGTCACACTTCTACAAACCATTCTTCTTGAGAATACCCATGAAAGAGGGCATCTCAAGAGGCATCTTATAGATCTTTATCTATAACATGTAAGAGTTATGAGATGATGGACCTCAAGTGAAGCTAGATATGAAAACCCTTGCAAGGTGAACCATAGAATAGGAGATTCAAAGATGGGAGCTAGAATCCTAGCATCCAAGAATCTAGAATGAATGTAATGCAAATGAAAACTAAATAAGAGAAAGTAGAATGCGAGATAAACTAGAAAATAAGTATTAAAAACCCCTATTTGGACTAGATTATTTAAGCTATAAGCATGGAGAGAAACTAGAATGAATCAAAAGCATGTGAGGGTCTCAAGTAGTGCATGTTTCCAAGTTTTCAGCATTCGAAAAAAATTTTTAGGACTTGTTTTCAATTTTTTTGGGTTTTTGTAGCATCATATATGAATTTAATTTTTGGATTTTTTAGAGTGATTTAGAGATTTCTATTTCTCAAGAAAGATCACATCAATTCATTCCAATGTCAAGCAAGGGGTAGGACATGATGGAGCAAAAAGTTGGTGGATAAGAAGAGGTGGATAAGAAAGGAGTATGAAGCAATTGAAAGTGATCCTCAAGGATTGGATCTTCAAGATTACACAAGATAGGGAAAGCATAAAATAGTTATATGAAGCACATTTTGGATAATTTTGTTGTTTCTTAAGTGAATAGAATGCATCCATGTCTTCATCACTATCTTGGTCAAAGATAGGTCCATAATGAAAGTTTGGCATAGACTCATAGGAGGTATCAATTGCTTGTTCTCTAAAGAGGTCTTTAGATCTAGAATATGAAGATATTTGATGTCTTGGAGTAGAATATGTAGACCTTGAAGAAGATGACCCATGTGTATGTAAAGGTCTTAAGGGATATTAATTTAAGAATGCAATATTCTCCTCTAACCTTTTCTCAAGTTTAGAATTGATTTCTATCATGTGCTTAGAGAGATAAAGGTAAGAAAGATTATTTGTCTCTTCTAGCTCTTTGTATTGAACCTATAGATCTTGAAACTCTTTAGTGGCATGGAGGATATCATGATCATCTAGATTTAGTTGAGGTTTGGTAGTACAAGGTTTGAATACCATAGTGGTAGATAGATAATAAAGCATGAAGGAGACTAGAGGAAGCTAATAAGGTGACACAAGATAACTTGATGTCCAAACTAGAGAGGTAGAGTGTTCACATTTCAAAGAGAGGTAGAAATGAATGAGTGACTTGTCAAAAAAATTGTCCAAGTAGGTTACAACACTAGTGACTCAAGTCAAGAGCTACAAAAAAATCCCAAATAGGAATGTAGATAACAAAAGAGAGATGACAAGTGAACAAATTTAAGTGTAGTCAATAGATCAAGGAAACCATTTAGTGAAAGAAATTTTTAGTATGCATATCATAGAACATGAAGTTAGAAAATACCAATAGGTCTAAGACAAAAGAGCCATTTTAAGCATGTTCAAGCACTAGACACATAGAAAATCAAAGTCAATTTATGAAACTCCCCTTAGCAAAAAATGTAAAAAAATATTTGCACTTGATGTTTTGACTTGGTTGAAAAAGTTTGACAATAATTGATAATATTGCAAGCTTGATGTTCAAAAGCAATTTTTTTTCCAAGAAAGATAGTGACACATGGAGTAGTATTCAAACAATCAAGCAAGGAACAAATAAACCTTTCATGATACAAGTCAAAGGGGTCAACCTTTCTTGACAACTTTTCAAAATCTAACTCCTAAAGGCTACAAGTCAGTGCCATTAGCTCTGACTGGGTGGGTGAACCCTAGTGACACCCTTGTTCCAACTATAGAGACCCTCAATCATTCATGGCCACCCCATACCGAGGAGTCCCCAAGGTTCTCTAAGTGTGTTTTGAGGTCGATCTTCTGAGGGTCATCACTTAGAGCTCATGAGGACTATCGATAAACTATCAAATGCTATAGGACACTGATGTTGAGGCCTAAAATAACTTATTTCATTTTTGAGAGATCATATTCTGTTCTGACCCTAGGCACACCCTTGTTCTGACCACAAAGACCATCCATCATTTGTAGCCACCCCATATCGAGGAGTCTCCAAGGTGCTCTAAGTGCATTTCAAGGTCAATCTTTCAAGGGTCATAACTCGAAGCTCGTGAGGGCTATCGATGAACTGTCAAATGCTACAAGATAGTGATACTAAGGCCTAAAATAACCTATCTCATTTTCAAGAGATCACATTCCATTTGGATTCGGCACACCAATCTCGCTCGATGCCAAAACTTGCAGTGTGCCTCAGTTCATAGGTGCACCACAACGTAACTTTGAAATTGCTAATCTTGGCATTGAATCATCAGTTCCATTAGCTCTAGATGGGCTGGTGAACCATAGTCACAGCCTTGTTCCAACCATGTAGACCATCCATCATTTTCGGCCACCCCGTACTGAGGAGTCTCCAAGGTGCTCTAAGTGCATTTTGAGGTCAATCTTTTGAGGGTCATAACTTAGAGCTTGTGAGGGCTATCGATGAAATGTCAAATGCTACAGGACAGTGATACTGAGGCCTAAAATAACTTATCTCATTTTTGAAAGATCACATTTCATTAGGATTTGGCACATTGATCTCGCTCAATGCCAAAGCTCGTAGTGTGCCTCAGTTCATAGGTGCACCACAGTGTAACTCTGAAACCGTTGATCTTGGCATCGAATCATCAGTGCCATTAGCTCTAGATTGGTTGGTGAACCCTAGTCACACCCTTTTTTTGGCCACGGAGACCATCCATCATTAGCGGCCACCACGTATCAAGGAGTCTCCAAGGTGCTCTAAGTGCATTTTGAGGTCAATATGTTGAGGGTCATAACTCGAAGCTCATGAGGACTATCAATGAACTATCAAATTCTATAAGATGGTGACACTGAGGCCTAAAATAACCTATCTCATTTTTGAGAGATCACATTCCATTTGGATTCAGCACAACGATCTCGCTCGATGCCAAAAGTCACAATGTGCCTCAGTTCATAGGTGCACCACAACATAACTTTGAAACTGCTGATCTTGGGATCTAATTATTAGTGCCATTAGCTCTGGATGGGCGAGTGAACCCTATTCACACCCTTGTTTTAGCCATAGAGACCATCCATCATTTGCGGCCACCCCGTATTGAGGAGTCTCCAAGGTGCTCTAAGTGCATTTTGAGGTCGATCTTTCGAGGGTCACAACTCAAAGCTCATGAGGGATATCAATGAACCATTAGAGGAGACAAGTTTGTAAAAAGTAGTGGCTTAGTGTTTTTTCTAAAATAAGTTAGTGGGAAGGCTTTATTAGAGGGTCTTGGCCAAACTAGTGGGGTGTCTTCCCACTCTCTAATTTTAGAGACAGTTAGGTTTTGGAGGTAGATTAGGGGAGCTCTAATAAAACTATCCTTACCCTAGCTTGGACCAAGGTTACTATCTCAAACTTGCTTCTTTTCCATTTCTTTCTTTTAGGATGGTTAAGCAAATATGCAAGTGTGGAGTTTATCAATGGAGTATGCATTGCATTGTATTGTGGAGTAGCATTCATGTGAGTGCTTGAATGGTGTTCATTCCATGTAGATTAGTGTGACACCATTTACATCTTGTTGTATTGTGTGGAGTATTGTGAGTATGAGGTTTGGATTTCCTCTATTTCCTTGTTGTATTATGGGTGTTGATATTGTGTTGTCAAAATATGATGTGCTCTTGAAAATTTCTTGTTTTATTTCTACTTGGTTTTGTTTTCTTATTTTGTGCTTGAGTGTTGTTATGGGTGTGAGACTTACACTCACCCTTGTGGGAAGGGAAGAGAAGTCCAAGATGAAGGGCTTAAGTTGGGTTTGAAAAATGTATTGAGAACCTTGGAGTATGGGCTCCACTTTATGCCATAACCATTCATATCTTGCTAGGGGTGATAAGGAAAGTATGGTGTAGAAAGGAAGTTTGAGGAGTTATAGCTGATGGTAGTGGGTTTGGAGGAGGAAATGTGGAGGCCTCAAGAGGGCATTAAATTGTTGATTTATGACAGCCCTGAGAGGGCATGAAAATTGTTTATTGCAAATATGGTTTGGTATGGAAAGTCTCCATTTTAGAACACACCTTCACCCTATGTTTATGGTTCCATCTATGAAGCCATTGTGAAATAGCCTTGGGGGGAAATTGTTCAAGTTTGAAATGTAATGTTTATGAATGGAAAGATTGTATGTGTATCCCAATTTGAGCCTTGTTCCCTAGCGCAAGGGTGGTCTCTTTGAGGCCTATGGTTGGGTGGAAAGCACCCATGGTCCTTGTTATTTTTTTGTGTTGCATATGCAGATTTGTGTCCAAGGGAGCAATGGAAATGGCTTGGAATGATCATCTTGCAGATTGATGTTGGATGAGAAAACTTGACATTGTGCCCTCATTTGTGAAGGAGGATTCACCAGCTTGTTCATGTTCTCAACGATCATGTTGGACAATGTTCATGCTACTCATTTTCCATATCTTTCAATGTTCACGTTTCTTATGATTTTGAAAAGTCCCTTATGTTGCCCAATTGTGATGGAAGGAGATTGTATCATTGTTACCTAATGTACATGTAGAGGAAATAATTGATAAGGTTGTATATGCATGTTTCATTTGGAGTTTATATTGTTATGAAAGCATTGGTATGAGTCACAGATTTTCTTTGACATCATTGTTATCATTTGAAAATGTGAAAGAAAGTTTTCTCCTTTTGGTATTGTAAATGACTAGTTGATAATAACAATCAATAGATGTTATGTGATACCATTGATTGTATAAATTTAAAACTTAGTAGATTGCTTACAATCTTGTTGTGCAGTCAACAATTTGGAAGTAAAATTTTATGTTCATATCACATGCATGGATAACATTGATTTTAATTACCAAGCTTAACGCAATTCAAAGCAAGAAAATCATCAAATTAATTTCATGATATAAAAAAATGAAGTTTTTTGTAAGAGAAGACATAATAAAATCTATGAGATACATTACTATAGGCATGCATTTTCCTCTCTGGAAAATGTATGGTAAAGGCAAATAAATCCCTTCCTTAATACAGAGCAAAAAAATATTAAAGAATATTCCCAGATTCTAGACTGCTACCTAATAATAATAATAATAATAATAATAGGATATAGAGACTAATGAGTGTCCGTGTAGTGCCTACCCTCATTCACATCCTTTCTGGACATATTGTTTCTATTATTATCAGACTATGATGGACTAGTTTTATGTTGATGGATTAGTGGTATTGTTTTGACACTATCAGACATTATGTTATGGATTCAGTGATTATGTGATGAGATCATTTAGACTTTACATTTCATGCATACATGATGATCATTATATTGTGTTCAGTTATTGATGATTAGTTGGATGGTTTATTATCTCATGTGTTTTATTATGGATGCTTACCCCATACTTGCATGTGTATGGTGTGTATTTTTTCTTATTGTATGGTGTTTTTGATGTGGTTCAGGAAGGGAGTCGCAGTCACCTACTTAGTCAGGATCTACACAATGCACCACTTCCTGCCATTGTCTGTTTAGCTTAGCATTATATATATTGTACCTACATGCATAGTTTTTCTGCAGGTTGCAGGTACTAGGTATCGACTTCCCTGAATTGCCAGGATGAGCGTACCCTATTATACTGTCTCAATGATAAGAGAAGGGAGATAAATTGTCAAGTCCAAATCCCAAACCCTTAAACAAATTGTCCTAGTGAGGTAGGACAAGTATCTGGATATTTTACCCACCGAATGTGTCGGATGACATAATTCATGATTTTAACCCTTTAGACTGATTTTGAGTGATTTTCTCTATGATGGGTTTTCATATTTTATCTTTGTGGTCTATGGTGAATTTTCTATTAATTAAGTCTTAATAAATAGATTTAATTAGTAAATTATTTATTTGAGAAAATTAATATAAAATATCACGTTATTTGATATTTTGATTATAATTAATTAAATAAGAATTAATTGAGGAAAAAGAATTAAATAAAAGAAAATTAGAAACTAAAATTATTAATATTAAAATTAAAATAAAGTAATAAATAAATAATAATAATAAAAGTTATAAAAATTAAAATGAATGTTATAAATATTTAAATAGAAAATTATATAAAAGGTGAATTGGAGTTATAAGTTTGCATGAGAGTTAATGCACCTTTTCATTTCTCATATGTCAACAACACAAAGGTTAGTGCATCAATTTAGCACATGGTGTCTACAACCTTATGACCCATCTAGAAGGTTAGAAAAGACCCATGCTTAGTTGGTGACACCTTCTAGCTGTTTCTAGAGGCATTCTAGATGTTTCTTGAGAGCTCTTTATATTCAGGCATTCCTAAAAGCTTAGACATAGTGTTTGGAGTGCAATTGGAGCATTGAAGGATTCGAGAATTCTAAAGAAACGAGCTTTCTCTATGGGTTTTTTGAGGAAGAGCGAATTAGCATTAGAATCCGGGTAGATTCTTGTGATTTTACTTATGCTATTTCTGCATCATGCATTCCCTGTCTTCTTTGTGTCTTCCATATGTCTTCTGAGCAATTTCATATTTTTATTGTATGCATTCTCAATATGGGTAGTTTAATTTATTTGAGAATTTTATATGCATAGATCTAAAAAGAACATGGGGCTAGGGTTGAGATTCATAGTCAAACCCATTAGATTAATTATTGGAAATTTTGGAGATCAAAGGTTTATGGAGAAATTCTAAAAATTGAAATATATATATATATATATTTGCGCGCATGCACACACACACACACACACACACACACACACACACACAGATATGCAATCATATATATATGTATACATGTTCATATGTTGTGATATTTTTAACTCTGCATATATATATATATATATGTATGTATGTATGTATGTATGTATGTATGTATGTATGTATGTATGTATGTATATATGTATATGTATATATGTATATATGTATGCATACTATTTTTTTTTTTTTTAAAATCGCTTACGCGATTTCCATTCGAGTTTTGTGATTTGGTTTTAACGTTTCTGAAAACATTTTCACCTAAGGATATATTATTCAGTTTTTCAGTTTTTTAACAAATATATATTAGATATACATATGTATGCATATATATACATATATATATATATAATATGTATATATATATGTATATATGTATATATGTATATATGTATATATATAATATATATATATATATATATATACATATATACATATATATATACACATACATATATACATGTATACATATATATATATATACATATACGCATACATATGTATATCTAATATATATTTGTTAAAAAACTAAATAATATATCCTTAGGTGAAAATGTTTTAAGAAACGTTAAAACCAAATCACAAAACTCGAATGGAAATCGCATAAGCGATTTTAAAAAAAATATACATATTATGCATTAAGTGGGGGGGGGGGACGAGACCCACACCCCCACTGCAGTTGCAGTGTACTATCATCGCAGGTACTACGACGACAGAGGTACGCAGTACCACTGACGTCGCAGGCCTTGCGACCACAGGGTCCTGCATACCGATGGACTATTATGTTATATGAACGTTTATAACATTTTCCATATGAAATCATTTTTAATTGTTATTAAAATTTTATGTGTTAAATGTTATTAATCGAATTTGTTAATTTGATTTTGTTTAATGTAATAATATATATATATATATATATATATATATATATATATATATATAAGTATATATAATATGTAAATATGATTAATAATAATTTGGTTTATAATTGTATAACTGATAAATAATTTATATCAAAGGTTCATGGTTTAAATTAATTGTTTTATTAAGTATATGCAATTTAATTGTTAGTTTGGTGGGGGACGTTTTGAATCAAAGTTTATAATTGAAAGATGGATTTTAAAGAATATATAAATGTTCCTCCAATTCTTTCTCTAAACTTGGAAATGTAAATCAAGACTTTTGCATTTAATTTTAAGTTGTAAATTTAGCAAAATGAGAAACATGTGTTTACATTGTGTATTCTTATGCTATTGTTTTGGGTTTTGGGTTGACTAGTGTTGACCAGTTATAGGACGTCTACCAGAGGCTTGGGGGTTATTTGGTTGTGATGTCATGATGATGTTTTAATCTCGATCTTTATAAACCCAACCATGGTTATGTGATGGAATGCTCTATGTATTGGATGTGATTACTAATTTTTATAGTTGAGATTCTTATGTATGAGACACTTGACTTAATCATTTTTTGTCATCGATCAGTTATCCTGGGTTATTTTCTAATCGCCATGATGGGACTATAATGTGGATTTATTTTTGATGATGTCATGTTGTGACATATTTGAATCAACCATTTTTGGAGTCTTCGATCAGTATGAATGAGATATATTTTGGTTATTGAGAACCATTGGATACTTTTGATTATCAGTGATACTTCAGTTGCCAATAGAGAGCTGTTGTGGTCATGATTTTCTATGGATGCTTGCTCATGGAGATTTGATGCTTTTGTGCATATTTGATGATTTTATTATGGATTATCTTTTGTGATTTTGAGATTTATGATTCCATGAGCTTAGGGTAGGATATCTGTATGTAGTGTCGGGAAGTGGCTTGCAATGGGGGCTGAGGCCCTAAGAGGCTGCCAGGGTAACTCACTGTAAGTTGCATTAATAAGTGATAACATTCACACCTAATACTAACTAAATGAAACTAAAAAGACAAGTGTTTTGTTCTTGCCCATGCCTTGAGTGCTTGTACAAGCTAGGATGGGAGTAGTGAGAACGCATGGTTGCGACCTTGTATTTCGTAGTATGCCTTGTCAGTATGAGAGGATACTAGTGGCCGCATGAGATCAGTATGAACCTGTGGAGTTTAGCTAACTACTAGGGTAACTTTTACGTGATAAATGCGATGACACTTTCCCTCTTGCATAGTAGGTTCCTACATGTCATTGTGTGTCTTTGGGATTAGATGTCGGACTTGTGTCTAGAACCTTTGAGTTAGTATACTTTTAGGATTCTTGGACTTATAAAAATTTGTGCTATGTGATTTGGATAGCCTGTTTGGGATTTGAGATTATCTCCTTAGCATGGTGAGAGTGGACCACTTAGGTACCACGTGGTCGGGTGGTAGTGTATTTTCCACTCTTATCATTTGAGATTCATTGAGACATCATGGCTGATGCATCCTTCATGATGGTAGATATGTATCCTTTCATTGATATTTTAGTATATGTTAGATGATGTTATCTTATGCTTATATTTGCATGTTATATTACTTTCTACATATGATGTTGTATATGTTAGGAGTGGCATTCCTACTATATTAATACCAATGATCTCTTCGATGATTTGGAATGTTACACACGGAGGGATGGCTAGGATCCACGATGGTCTAATGATACTATTAACAGTTGGGAGGAACCGTGCACTTAGTTTATTATGTTTGATTTTTATGATGGATGTATATGTCTTCTATGATGATGTATCATGTGTATCATGTGATTATCTTTACTTTAATGTATCATGGATTAGAATAGGATGATGTACCATAATTCACATATGTATATTCTTTTGAGCTTGTCATACCTTGTGACATGTACAGAGGGTGAATAAGCATTTGAAATGTAATGTATAAACATTGGACTTATCATTATTTTTTCATGTGGATGTTGTACTAGATGGATTCATTAATGTTGGTTGACTTGGATGTAATTCAACGTTAAGGGATCTTAAATAATGTAATCAGTTGTGTATGTTATGTTTACTTTTAGATGGACATTGCTATTGCTTTCGTATGGTGCATGAGTTATATGTGGTATTTACTTTCATGTTAAAATAAAACAAAAAATCGCTACCAAACTTAGTGAAATTCTAGGTTAATTATTTGGATCCCTTGGTGGGGCATTAATGTCCTAGACTAATATATTTCCTAAGTGACAGAATGGTACACATTACAATCTTGTGACCTCTAAGTCACATCCAACACTCAAATAATAAATTATTAATTAAATAAATAAAGGAATATTATTGTGCATGTTAGAGACTATGACAAATTTAAATACTTAACTCAAAAATAAAATAAAAGCCAAGATTAATCTTGACTGCCCTTCTAGACTAGCCCCCAACATTTCCTAAGCCATCATAATGCAAAAATTTTTCTCCACTCCTCAAGGCATATTGTTAAATCTGACATTCATTCTGACATGTCAGGTCAAAACTTTTATCCTTGAGCTTGCCTCCTTGAAAAGGGGTTTCATCCCAATTAATATACTTGGGTGCATATGAGAAAGGGTTTATGTCACATCCTTATCTTATGCACTAGTCGTCCCCTCCTTGCAACAGTGGTCATGTGTTCCCAAGCATAGGTAGTTGACTTGAAATTTCTTGCAGCAATGGTCACATGTTCCCAAGCATAGGTAGTCAACTTGAAATTAAGGGGGAGTGGGATAGCAATCCCAAGGGATTTTTACTTAGGAGAATATCAAGTTGACATTTAATATGACTTGTTCAGATTAGGATTGTTGATTGGAGGGATGGGAAAAAGATGTACTAATTCTTGGATTAGTCAAAATTCTACACATGACCCACGTGGGACCTTGTGGGGACCACATGTAGGAAGAAATGTGGCCTTGGTAAGAGTTAGGGAATGATGAGGATTTAAGATAGATAGGAGATTCACCCTTTAGATTTGTTTTTATTTTTATCAGATAATTATTTAATCATTTCAAGTCTTGAGTAGAGGATAATGACACTTAGTGTATTTGAGCTTAGTTTAAGGGTAATTTTTATATCAAGGGGCTCATTTAGAAACATGTAACAATTAAACCATATGGTAATGGAAAAGATCAATATAGGAAAATAAATTAAATGAAATAAATAAGTTTACGAGAATGCATATATAATTGAACATGATGTTAAGTGTAGAGGGTTTAATTAAATTAGTGTTAAGATATAATAGGGTTAATATGGAGTAAGTTGTCGAGGTGATGGGATTGGAGAATCAAGGATAAGGATGGATGGTGGATTAAAATAATAACTCAAATCTAGTTTTATCTAGTCAATAAAGCACATTTATAGATAAGAGTTACTAGATAGAATTGAATGCATGAAAAACCTATGTAGATGTTGGATTTAATGTCAAGTGAATTTTATATTTGGGTTGAGGGAATGTTAGTTAGATAATGAATGTTGCAGATTCGATTGAAGATATTAGTAGAATATTAAAGTCGATAGAATATATATACCAATTTGAAAATGTAGTGTAGGAATAAAGCATTAGTTAGCTAGTGTGTAATAAGGGTCAATAGGCATGTCATTAGAGGTAGCTCATCAACTCATGTACCCTATGTATAATTAATGATAATATGATTCATGTACACCACATTTTACTATGTTAGTTGCATGAAATGATGAATACATATATGTCAGAACGATAAGGTATGTTATATACAAACCTTATTTATACGCTTGCACCTAATCCTTGCATAAACAATTCATCTAACAAATTTAAATTGACACACTCAATACGATGGTGTAGTAGGATGTGTTTAAATATTGATCATGAATTATTATTGAGTTAAGTACTTTGAATTTTGCCTTAGACTTACTAAGAGTTCCTCATTTTATGTGCTTACTAATTCGTACTATGAAACTACTTTGAATCTTAACATGCTTTGATAATATTAATATTGATAGTGAGAAAGTAAGCTTATGGTGAATAATTAGATGTAATAATATAAAAAGTAAATGTAATAGTATAGTAATTATAGTAATTAAAATAGTAAATGTAAAAGCATGGAAATGTAGCTAGATTAGTTAGTAGTTGATGAGCTAGATAGTTAGTAATTGTCTTTTGTTAGAGTGAGTTTAATTTATGTATTGAAATAGTAATTTTTGTGTTTAGGAAATTTTAGTGAGTGCTAGTTTGGTGAGGAAGCAATGTTGATACAATGCATAAGGATGACTAAATCTAGAGTAAAGAGGGAGAAAATGACTCAGTATTGGTCCAATCTTTGAGAGGACCTATAACCAGTAATATATGGATGTAACCACATGATAGACGTTTGGCATATTAAAAAAATTGTTTATTCCATAAGTTGTGTATAGTATGTGTTTAATGATGGATACTATCAATACAAGTGGCCCCTTCTCCACCATGTAAACTTCGAAGCTACCTTTGGGGCATATCTTTTCTAATTTCCAATGGTTAGATCTGATATAGTGTGCTAGATAAGTGCACATTTTCTTATTTGACTAAGGGTGCTCAAGTGATGAGTACTAAATATAAATTCTCTAGATACGTGTGTTTAATCAATTAAGATATACTACACTTCCACACCATATAGTAATTTCCACATTAATATATATTGTAATGATTAATGAATGTGTGTACATTGGTAATGAGGATAATAAGTAATTTTGATCCCCTTCCCTTACATGCTAGAATCATGACCTAGTCCATATGATACAATCGATAGATCCTAATAGAATATTAGTATCGAAGGCTTGTTAGGATATGAATTACCTCACTAATTTATGAGTTTTGTATCTTGAACTTTCTCTTTTGACTCGTGACGCTAACTTGAACTATACTGTCATCCAATCTATTTGAAAACCACATGTGACTAAAATGTTACAACTGGATGACACTATCCACATGAGTCTTGAACTCCTATTCAATGATAACCTTGTTTTACAATATGTAATTTTTTATGTGACTTCATAAGCTACAAAAAAAATAAAAAAATAAAAAAAATTGTTGTGTTTTTACTAGTAAAATTTAGGGCATGACACATGATCCATGATAAATTGAACAATACTAGATACTAAACTAATATGTATAACATTGTGCACATAAATGACAAAAATATATATCAAAATACATGTATCCATAGACAAAGTACTCAATTATATATCAAAATACATAGATCCATATACAAAATGTGGCTGATGATGCCATCAGAATGTGTATAATATCAATGTTTCTGTATACAATGTGGCATATGCCATCTCAAAATTTCTCATGATGCATCCTACGACAACTATACTATCCTAGGGTGCTGGTGGATGATCAAAATGTAGCCTCTTCGCTGCACTAGATGGATCAGATGCCTCCTACATAAACAAAAAAGGAGAACCCAAGGTTAGACTACTAAATTTATATGATTCTACATATCTAACATTGAATTACTCAAATGCATAATGATCTTTTTTTGTAATGGAGATTAATACTATCAAAATTTCATATTAAATACCTCTCTCATCGACCTCCTGCGCCAGTCAGGAGTCCTCTCATATACCCTCGGCAATGCTAGTACCTCTCTGATTGTGGGTTGTATATGTTCAAATACCTTTGTCAGATGAATCTACAATTTAAACTATAACATTATAATTCATAGCATGCTAAATTTATAACATATTTAATCACGAATTCAAACTACAACTTACTATTGTGGGCTCCTCCTCATGAGTGAGTGGTCGCGTCATCAAATCTACATAATTGTCCCGTCGGACCTCATGTGCACTAGGAGTCTCCTATGAGGTAAAAAATAGTAGTTGTTAATATCGTTGAAATCAGTTTTGAATTTACTTATGAAGATAAGGATAATAAAAAATAAATGATACTTATACATACAATGGGGCTCTCAGTGCAAATGGAAATCCCTGATAGTCTATGATGTAGAATCTGTATAGGCTCATCACTAGTAGCAACACCCTATATACAATAAAAAATGTAATTAAATGGGATTACCACAAACATTTTACAAGAATGCATTGATATTTAATCAAATAGAAAGCACCGAACTACCTTATCTTGCTACCTGCAAGATAAAGAAAGATTAGCAACCATATATGCTACAATATCAAATAGAAAAAATAAATGTGAACACAACATAATGTACCGTAGATGTCTCAAGGTCAAATGAAATGGCCAAGAGCATGGTATCATCAATCTGTCTGAGCTCCTCCTCAGTCATCAACTAAATGTGAATGAAGATCACATACATATAAAAGTCAATATGGCTTAAAAAATTAAAATTACTCTATTATAAAAATTAACTTTAAATCACATATGTCATAAAAAATATATATATACATGTACTAACATTGAAGGAGTCCATGCCTTTGCATTCCCCTCCTCTCTTACATCAAGGTCTATAGCCTTTGCGTGTGTGTCTAGTGTATCCTTGTCTAATACACATTGATACTCAGGAAGATCACCTATGGGACCTAGGCAAATATTCTTGCACGTAATGCAAGTGTGAGGCACACAAACATGTGATGAGCTAGCTGATGATGAACTAGCACCAGCATCATTAACACGAAGAGGTAGGATTGACCTAGCTTGAGATATCATTAGGCTACTTAGCCTATGAATGGGTTTGATAGTTTGAGAGCTAGCCTCTATCATAATATCTGGATGCTGCACTTGAGGAGGAGGGGAGATATTAGTGGGGGGGACAAAAGTGCTAGCTTTCTTCTTCTGGGAAGAGGGTCTATCCTGAGGAGCTCCTAATCCTAAGCCCATGTTGGGCTTCATGCTCCAATAGTTCACTTTAAGTTTCAACACAAATTTAGCATATAATTTTCTAAGGAAATAAAGTGGTATGTCTAAATTTCCATGTGGAGGGATATCAAAGACCATCGACCAATGATCCCAAAAGTTTGCACATATGGCATCATTTGTGCACAATTTAATTGATAGTTTGGATTTTTTAGTGTCAACTAGTAAACCCATTTTTGGGTTCGCAAAAAGGCTGGCCAAATTGTCTTTTCTTATGTTGAGGGTTGCAACCTCATCATAATCCAAACCATCATCAAACATCTCGTGCATTTGATCATGCCAATGAAGAGTGGCATTTTGTTGGTTTGTAAGGGTTTCAATGTTATCCACTATGGTGTTTAACGTGGATAACATAGGAGCCAATGCAGGTACATTATTATATGTTCTATGCAAACCTCTCAACTCGGTGAGATTTTCATTTATCAAATCCTTGATTCGAGGAGGGTTTTGAGGGGGTAGAGGATCATTTGGTGGATGGTTTTGTGGGGATACTGGATCATTTGGTGGGGGGTTAAGAGGAATATTATTCCCTACCTCAATGTCATCATTTTGATCAGCCATTCCTATTGAATTGCAAAACCTAATATATATTAAAAAAAACCTTAATTTTAACTTTTTTTTCAAAAAAACCCTAGATTCAACTAAAACAAACAAAATCATGCTAAAATCTATTGAATTTAGATTAAAAATTAGTTTAAAAAACAAAAAAAAACTTACCTTAATATCCGATATCTGATATCCGGTCGCGCTCTAATACTGGTCCCTGAAATATGAGAAATAAGGGCCCACAGGTCTGTTCTTTTTTTTAATGTATTCTACAGGTATCAAATATCTGATATTGGATCGGATATCTGATAGCACCCATATCTTATATTTTATATATAAGGTATATAAGATATTTTATATTTTATATATAACTTTGAAATATTATATTTTATATATATTATAATATAAAATATTATATTATATTATATTATTATAGTTTATAATATATTATACTTTATTATTATATTATTATAATATAATACATTATAATATAATATTATTATTATAGAATAATATTATACGATTATAATATAATAATAATATTATATTTAATAATATTATATTATAATCTATTATACTGTTATAATATAATGTTTTTATATTATTATAATATTATAATAATAATGTCATATAATTATTGGATATCCGATAAGGCTTGGCCTTTCCTTCCAGGCTTGGTACCTGGATAGGTGAAAAAAAGTCAGAGCAGATTTTGAAGCGCTTTTAGATGTGTTCAAACTCTATTTTTTCACATCGCCACTTTTTGGCACACCATGATCCTGCACATACACATTGTAGGTGTAGATAAGTCTATCTAACCTATTTCCTATTGTCCTATAGTGGTGGCTTGTTCTTCTATTGTATTTTTCTCAACAATATCAATCTTGGAAATTGTATCAACCTTGGTAGATGTAGCTTCTGGCATTTAGACCAAAGGTTGTACAATAGTGACTGAAGGGATGATAGAAGGTGGTTCTTGTGGATTCACCTTTTCCCTTGCAACACCAATCACTAACTTTTTTTGTTCATCTACACTGACCAAAATAGGATTGCCACAAAGTTTGGCCTACAATGTAGACTAATCTAATATCTTCTTCAATAAGGGGATTGATGTTCTAAGTTGATAGATTAGAAAAACACTTGACAATTACTATTTCAGTAGTCTTAATTGTGTCATGTGGAGAACTGACACTCAACAATTGTGTGTCATGCACACTCTTTTATTCTGGCTGCTCAAGCTCAACTAGTTCCTTGTCATTTACTTCCATTTCTATTCCTCCTCCAATAGTATTATCTTTATCATTATCTTCTTCATCATGATCATCCTTGACTTCAAGAGGTTTAGTTTCTCCTTTCTTTACTATGGTTAACCCATAAATGTGTTTCCATATCTATGTATACTTTTTGACATCCTCCTCAATATTATTTTGTAAAATGCTAATAGCTCTATATTTAGGTGTGAACCTAACTACATACTTCTTTATAGCCTTAAAATTTTTTCCTTTAGTTAATTTAGGCATTACTTAAGCCAGTGTGGTCTCCCTAATTTATCTTTCCAAATTCAAACAATAATGCCATTTTTTCTCAAATATGTCATATAGACTCTTAGGTACCAAGTTGGCAAATTATAATGGTGCTATCTTGAATTTTTCCATCATGGCATATAGTGCCTTGTCCACTTGGTTTTTCTCCTCTTTTCCCAATTTATCAAAATCAACATGACCAAATTCTGATAGGTTTGCACTATTTCTAACATTTTTACATAAATTTTCAAGATCTAAAAGAGGGTTGTGACTCACCATCTTAAATTGGCTATTGTCATCTAACTTTTTTTTCTCCTCTTCAAAATTTGGTTGTGCAACATACTTCCTTCTTTGTCTCTTTTTCTCTTGACCTCCTTGTTCTATTTTCTCTTTTCCTTGGCCTTTTTTGTAGTTTCACATGTGTTGGCTCTTGTTGTAGATGTAGTGGCTTAGCTTGGCTTGGCTTGAAAATTTTCTTAGCCTTTACCACAAGTTTTTCCTTGACCTTCCTCTTCTTTGGCTTGACAACAGTAGATGCTTCCTCAACTTCTTCTCCCTTGGCACTTTTAGTTTTTTCTTCTTCTTGATCCTCTCCCATACCTTGTTTCAATGCTAGAGGTTCTTGTGCTTGTGTTTCTTCTTCCTCTTCATCCTCTTCTTCTCCTTCCTCTTACTAGCATCCTCTCTAAATTTAGCTTTCAATTTCTTCACCATCCTATCCTTTTTCTCGATAACTAAAGAATTTTTCATTTCCATGGTGATTTTGGACTTTGCTACTTCATAGTTTCCAAAAAAATTTGTAGTTTTATCTACCTCTTCTACTAGTAGAGCTATTATAGCTATAGAGGCAGCATCCACTTTTATCTCATAGCCTATAGGTCTCAACCATCTTACCCTTGGTATGGTAGCTTGTACAAATGTATAATCAACATCCACAAGAAAACATGCATCATTATAATGGTTTTTAATTAAAGATACTAGTATTCTTAATCTTTCCCTCATTGACTTTGTGAAGTCTTCAAAATAACTTGTCATTAGAGATTCAAATTCTCTCCCAAATGCTCAATATACTCACCAATTCGTAAACCTATTGATCTATTTGTTTTCCATCCCACTGTACCAAATGAGGGGAACGTGTTTTGTACATAAAAGAATATACAAATCAAAATTGAACTAAATTTGCATTGTGTACTTTTAGTTTTTCTAATTGCTCCAAAGTTCTCCATCAATTGTTACAATTATAGCTCTACTAGATCATATGTATGATCTTTCTTCACAATCTTGTATCCAACATCAAAAACTATATAGGATACACTATTCCATCTACTAGATTGATAGAACTTGTGTGATATAACCCTTATAGAAAATTTAATAAGAGGACCAATGATTTTACTATTGTCATACATCTTTTTTTCTAGACCGCTCCAGTATTTTTTTCAATTACTTCCTTAGAATCACCTCTCATTTTCTTAAGCCAATCTAGGGTTGGGTAGCTAGTAACCCTATGGATTATTCTCTTAGTAATTTTAATATGTCCATTATCTAGTCATAATGAACTGTCATGGATTTAGCTAAGCACCATTCTAATCTATTATGTCTAAAACACATTTGGAAAACCTAGGGCTTGTGTTAATCCCTTACTTTTAAAAATTTTGAACTCTTCTTTCAAAACACTATTTTCACAAAGCTTGCTATATGCTTTCCTGATTTCCATATCCTTAATGTTTCTTATCTTACAGTTGTATTATTTTCTCACATCTTGTACCATTATTAAATTCAATAGAATCATCGATAATGTGCTAGAAGTGTCTTGCTTATAAGAAATGTTAGGAATAGCTTTGAAAATGTGCTTTGTAACTTGATTAATTACTAATTGAATATTCAAGACTTCCTTCCCTTCAACATTTTTTCAACTAGATGCCATTATGTGAAACTAGGGTTTACAAAATTTAAAATTGCGTAGCTCGACTCTTGATAAATACTTTGTAAAATCTAATGAATGGATGTGAAATTGTTGCTAGAATCTTCTGCAACTACTTGCAATGGATTTCTAGATTGCCTTCTACTTTTCTCACTCTTTCTCAAATTTGAAATGATGAATGATGAGCTAAAATCAACCAAATAGCATTTAAAAACCTTGCAATAAATGCTAAGTGCTTACACAACTATAATCTCAGCACCAACACATTTTAGGCTCACTCAACATCCATTTACATTTCCATCACTCAACAACCACTATGAGCTCGGTATCAATTAGCCAAGCTACTAGCTCAACATATTCTAGCACTCCACTCTGCATACATAGGAAATATTTCATTCTTAGAAACAACATAAAAAAACTTAAAGATTTATCTTGAATTCCTATCAAAATATTGCATCTTTATTCATGCTAATAGAATCTTTTTAGCATTATCTCCTTTTTGCAACTGATGTATGATATAGCCTTTAAATATTAGTCCCACATACCTCTTGATTGCCCAGTTTGATGAGGTGTGATCAGCTAACCCATTGGATGAAGTGATCCCTTTCCATTTGATGTGTTGTAGTCATCCTTCTTCTTCCATGTCTTGTTTATCTCATCTCTGATGTGTTCAACATCTACCTTGCCTTTTCCTTTATCAAATTCACAACTTGGTGCCTTTGACATAGTTGTACAATATCTACTAATGTGACTAGTCTTCAAATAGCTAAAACATGTGGTTTGACTCAGCCACCTTTGGTAGTTACCTCTAAAATGTTTCCTAATACAATTCTTAGGAACATGTCCATATTCTTGACAATAATGATAGTTATATCTTGTATTATAATCCTAGCTATAAGAGTTGCCATTGTTCCTTACCTTTGTTTTCCTATTTGATGAGCACATGAGTTTTGATCTGCATTCAAAAGTGCTATGTCCATACTTTTGACAGTTGTAGTAGTATCCTTCAAACCTTTTTGTATGCATGGTCCTAGTTCTACATTCATGAGCCTAATGACCTTGCTTGTTACACTTATGGTAGTGAACCATGTTCTTAGGCATGACATTTTGATTTATAGTCTTTCTCATGCACATATTAGTAGTATGTCCTTTCTTACCACAATTGTGACAAGTAGGTTTGGATTTCTTACCTTTGATATTCCTTTCTTTTGCATGTTTCAATGATTCTCCTTCTTTAGTGCTTGTGTAACCCAATCTTGATGTATCATTCTTGGATCTAGGGGATCTCAATAACTGCTCAAAGTATTTGATGGCTTTATTTAGTTTGTTGAAACTTTTAGAAAATTCTCTTTCCCTCTTTAGGTCACTCTACAAGTGTTCATTCTACAACTTTAATGTAGTTATCTCAATGTCCTTGACATTTAATTCATAGTTGGCATTCACCATTTGACTTAGAGTGTCCAAATGCATGTTGAAATCCTTGTAAGTTATGATGATTTCTTTTCTAGTCTATTGGAAAAAACTCTTTTTTCTTCTTCAATCATGGCTTTATCTTCCATGATTTTCTTCTATTGTTCAATCACTTCACATAGCAACATAGCTTGTGATTATTGCTCTAATTTGAGATTTCTAATTTCCTCGGCTTGGACTCTATTTTTTTCCATTAGATGTATAATTTTCACATCAAACTCATTTGATTTTTCATCTACAAATAGGTTAGTAGTGTATATCTCTTTTTATTGTGTGCCATTCTCCACAATGGAAATTTCTTTCCTTATCTTCAAGGATTTCTTTAGTTGCCCTCTTTCTTCATTTAGTTGATGTAGTATGAGATGCATTTCAATCTCCCAGATCTCAATGGTCTTTTTCAACTTGTAGACTTCAATTTCAAGATCTTTCCTCAAAGTTGCAAACCTTCTCTTTTAGAGAACAAGGCTCTAATATCAATTTTTGAAAATACAATAGGAAAGGTAAACTTCAGAGGGGGGTGGGGTGAATCAGTAGTTTAAACTTGGACCCATAAAACTTTCACCATGTATCTATATCATGCATTCAATGAGTAAACTGAAATAACATGTAAAGAATATACATCTAAATCATGTAAGCATTCACACATGTAACACCAGATATGATTACCCAAAAACCCTCCAAGTGAGAAGGTAAAATTGGGGTGGGGATGATATCCACAAATATTCACTATTGTAGTAATAAAGTTCATCCAATAAAGGTTACAATGTTTTGATCATGAGACATGATCTACCCTATGAAATGTATGCCCTATTAAAGGCTTACAAAGACTGTTAGGTCTCACCTTGTTAGAGGATTTCAACATCTTGTTAGAAGTGTGCTTGGTTAAGGGACTTTAACTTAAAACTAAGTAAGCACCCTATCAAAGGATTTCATATAGCCTATTAGGACTACTTTATTAAGAGTTTTTGACTAAAATCATCTACTAGAATGTCTTAGTATAGATCCTATGATTGATACTTGGTTTCCTGATAATAGATCACCTCTAAACAATGTTTCCTTGATCCTTCTCAATCAAAAGTCTCTTTTTTGTATCCTTTTATGTATCCTCTGTTGTACTTTAACTAATTATGCAACATAGTTTTGCTTCATAAATTCTAAGTCACCACGAATGCTCTATTTTCACATGCAAACTATCCTCTTCACTCCTTCAACAATCTTGTTTCTTTTTTCTTGATAGAGAGTTTAGGGTTTCATCCTCCTTAAGAAGATGGTGGTGGCTTAGGGTTAGGTTTGAATCTATGGAGCTGAGATTTATCCTTTTTTCGCCTTAATCCTTCCCATTTTCTCATTGGCTACATGTAATTGCATATGGAATCTAACTAGAGATTTGTCCTTATCTCCAAAATATCATAATTCATCCTTAAGTTGGCTCAAAAATGATCTACATAGTTGTTTGTGACATTACAAACAAATATTTCAAAATTGTATCACTTGGCATCTAAAGTCTCTAATGCATGGAATGCACTAATCTTTATACTATGACTCAACACTTGTATTGCTCATCATTGACTATTTACTCAGCTCCTAAATCACTCGGCATGGTCTATCTACTCAGCACTTGAGTGACTCAACACATGAGTAGCTCGGCAATTACTATTACTTGGGATGGTTTAATATTTACATGTCATGCTCGACATGCATTACTAGTTTGGCATGAACTAAGTAAATAACTTAACTATCTTGGTCTATAATGAAATTATGGGGCTGAAGAAGAAAGTGGAAATAATACAACACAACTAGAATTCTGATTGAGCCATAATTAATCACTTGGAGGTGCAAATGGGAGATATCCCTAAAAAAATTAAAGATTATGAGTTAGATCTTAGAATGCTTATCAATGAAAGTGGTACAAAAATGGAGTAGGTAACATCAAGCATTTGTGCCACTACAGCTAGCCTTGGAAAAAGAGTAAATGAAGATACAATTTCTTCAAAGGGCCTGAGTAAGAGGACAAGGTAGAGTTCAAGGAAGAAAGCATTGTAAGCTGCTGTGACTTAGGCTTCCAACTCTATTCAGAACACTATTATGATCAGAAAGGAGGCTGTCAAGATGATTACAGAACTGCAATAGAAGCTTTAGGTCTTCTGTGTTGTCTCTATTTATGTATAGGTCCTTTTTTTAGTCTATATTTTTGGTTCTTGTTCTATTTTTTGGTAAAACTTTATTTAAGGTTTCAGGTCCTTGTAAAACCTAGATATTTTTATTGAACTTTGGTACTAGTTTCAGGTCCCTATAAAACCTGATTTTCATTCTATTTTTCAGTAGGTTTCAAGACTATTCCTGGTGGTCTTAATTACCTATCTTTATTGTTTTTGTTAAAAGGTTTTGGGGCCCCTTCAAAACCTACTTTTATTGTAATCTAAAACTTAAGTGTGTTGACACTCACTTGTCAAAACCAATATGAGATCAACAAATATACCATTGTATTGGCCATTAAGGAGGATATCTACATTTTGGAATTCATATTCTTATTTATTTTTTCAAATATTTTTCCATGGATCTAGGATCCAAGATTTTGTATTGACTAGATTTATTGCATATGTAGATATTTCCTACATTCCTATAGAAGATTCAACATCACTAATAACTACAATTAATTAAACTCTTCCCAACAAGACTTTCATCAAGTAAACTGAATCATTATATTTTTCCTACTTTTTAATGTGGTTTTCATACTATTCTATTTCAAGGTTACTTCCCAAATAGGGGCTTGAATGAGAAATCTCCCCCACATCCCCCCCTCCCAACAATTTTTTTTGTGTTCTTCTATCCAAGAATAGGTTATTAAAATTATGAATTCTTATTTAGAAAGTCGTCTAGTTAAAATTTTCAAGGAGATATTGTAGTGCCTACCTTAGTTTACATTTTCCTAGTTACATTGTTGCTATCATTGCCGAACTCTATTAGGTTAGTTTTATGTCTGATGGTTTCTAGCATTGTTTTGAGATTATCAGATATTGTGTTTCAGATTCAGTTGATATATGATGCGATTACTTGGACTCTACTTTTCATGTATGCATGGTGATTATTACATTATTTTTAGTTATTGATGATGTTTAGGTAAATGAATTATTATATGTGTTGTCTTATGCATACTTACCCCATAGTTATATGTGTTGTCTACACGATGCACCACTTCCTACCATTGCCTATTTAGCTTAGCATATATGTGTGTGTGTGTGTGTGTGTGTGTGTGTGTGTGTGTGTGTGTGTGTCTATATATATATATATATATATATATACATATATATATATATATATACATATATATATATATATATATACATATATATAAATATATATATATACATATATATAAATATATATATACATATATATATATATATATATATATACATATATATAAATATATATATATATATATGTATATATATATGTATATATATGTATATATATGTATATATGTAGATATATATAATATATACATATATATATTTATATATTATATATATACATATATATATATACATATATATATGTATATGTATATATATGTATATATACATATATATACATATACATATCTATATATACATACATACATATATATATATACATACATACATATATATATATATATATATATATATATTACGTATTTACATGCATGGATTTTATGTAGCTTGCAGGTACCAGGTATCGACTTCCCTGAATTGCCAGGATAAGCGCACCCTATCGCACTATCTCAATGGTAAGAGAGGGGAGATAAATTCTCAAGTCCAAATCCTAAACCCTTAAACCATTTGTCCTAGAAAGATAGGACAAGTATCTGAGATGTTTTACTTTCTAAATGCGTCGAATGATGTAATTTGTGATTTTAACCCCTTAGATTGATTTTGTATGGATTTTTCTATGATGGGTTTTCATATTTTATTTTGGAGGTCTTTGTTGAATTTTCTATTAATTAAGTCTAAATTAAAAGATTTAGTTAATGATTTAATTATTTTGGGAAAAATTAATATGATATTATGATATTATAATATTTTGATTTTAATTAATTGGGTGGGAAATTAATTAAATCAAAGAAATTAAATTATAATAACAATAATAATAAAATAATAAATAAATTAATAATAATAATAATAATAATAAAAGAATTAAAATAAAAGTCATAAGTCTACCTAGGAGTATGCGCACCTCTTTTATGCATGTGTGTCTACAACAAAGGAGTTAGTGCACAAATAAAGCACATGGTGTCTACAGCCTTGTGACTCATCTAGAAGGTTGGAAAAGGCTCGTGTTTAGTTGTCAATGCTTATCTTATCTTTTGGTTGTTTCTAGAGACATTCTAGGTGCTTCCTAACAGGTCCTTATATTCAAGGACTCCTAAATGCTTCTGAGCAATTCTTGGAATGAAAGTTTTCAATTGTATGCATTCTTGATTGGGAATATTTATTTTTTTGTATGGAATAGAAAACCACAACCTGCGTAGATTTGAAGAATTTATTGGGCTAGGTTTAAATTATATGGGTAAATCTTTTTAGAAGGAATAAATAGATAAATTTTAATAAAAAGGAGGATACATTGTAATCATTCATTAGATTTGATCATGATCTTGATATATATATAAATATATATAACTTCTTTTAAAATAAATTTGGTTGTTAAGGGAATGATCATTACAGGGAAAATGTTTAGATTACAAAAAATGTTTATACTAGAAAAATTGAATATATTGGAAAAGCATTTTAATATATATATATATATATATATATATATATATATATATATATATATAATTATGCAAATGTTTATTGAAAATGTTTACATAAACAAAAAAAATTAAAGAGAGATGGGGAGGGATGAACCTATACGCCCACCCCTCTCATGACACAAGTGTGTCGGCTGCTCTACTATAGCAAGCACTATGACAACAGTGTTGTGGCAAGCTGCCACAACACTACCATAAATATATTAAAAAAAAAACATAGCGGCATCCATTTTAGAATTGCATGGGGGTACAGTCTGAGACCAGTGCCTACAACATTATTAGTGATTGCAGGTACATTTATAATGTGTTGTGTTTACTTCATATGAATGTTTAGTAAAAGCCTAGGTTGCAAATCAATTTTTACATATTGATTTATATGTATAATATTATTCAAAGTTATTAATATTACATAATAATAATAATATAAATCAATTTTTTTATAATTTGATAATTATGTATAATGTTTTTCAAGATATTGTTATTAAACATTAATAATGTTAAATATTAACTAATGTATCTTTAATTAATAAAAAATAATATTTAAATTTTGATATTCAAGTTAATAGATTATAAGTTAATGATATAGTTTTATATTTAAATTTAATGTATTAACTTAATTAAAATTAGGTTAATTAAGGTTTATATGAATGTTTTAATTGAAGTTTTTAAATTATCCAACTATTGAGATTGATAATATTGGGTATTTCAAATTATAAATTGATCTATTAGAAGACAATAAATGATTTAAATAGATAATCCTTCCTAGAGTATTATAGAAAATTGATTTAAATAAGTTAAGGGTTGGGGGGGGGGGGGGGGGGGGCAATCTTTAACCTATTGAAACTAATACAGGGGTTAGTTATAAGGAAGACAAACAATGTTCCTTCACTCGATATCTTAATCTAAAATGAAAACTTAAACCCCACACTTAATTCAATTATGAGATTTTAACGAACTTAAAATGTGTGCTTGCATTTTGGATTTTCTCTATGCTATTTGTTTTGGGTTCTAGGGTTGACTAGATTGTTGACCAGTTATAGGACATCTACCAGAGGCTCAGGGGTTATGATTTGTGACATCATGCTGATGTCTTTTGATCTTGATCTTTTTAAAAACCCAACCATGGTTATGAGATGGCATGCTTTATGATGTGTGTGGTTTATTGATAGATATTGCTTCTAGTCTTCCTGTGTAAGCTATGATATATGTAACAACTTTTGAGTCATTGATCAGTTGTATTTGGATTACTTTCCAATCACCTTGATGGGACTAAAGTGTTTGTTTGATCTTGATGATTTCATGCTATGACGTGTATGACTTGACCATTTTTGAAGTCTTTGATCAATATTATTTTGAGATATTTTTCGATTGCTTATTGAGAACCGATGGACACTTTGAATTGTTATTTGATGCTTTTCAGGTGCTTGCAGAGAATTGATATGTTATTATGATTATCTTTATGATGCCTTCTAGTCACTTGTATAGGATTGAGGTAATTTTTGGATTTTGTGATTTTGTGAGCTTAGGGAAGGTTATCTACATGTAGTGTTGCGAACTGGCTTGCAATGGGGGCCAGGGCCCTAAGTGGCTGCCAAGGTAACTCATTGTAAGTTATTTAATAAGTGAAAACATTACACTAAATAATGGCTTACATGAACCTAATAAGATAATTGTATGTTCTCACCCATGCCTTGAGCACCAGTACCGACTAGGATTAGAGTAGAGAGAATGCTTGGTTGCGACCTTGCATTCCATAGTATGCCTCATCAGTATGATAAGATACTAGTGGACGCATAGGGATCACTAAGGGGTTGGGGTCTATTGAGAGACTACCAGGGTAACTCTAGCATGATCCGTGCGATAACACTTTCCAACTTACAAAGTAGGTTTCTTATGTGTCTTGTGTGCCTCTAGGTATACGTGTTCACCCTTTATGTTGGAACCTTTGAGGTAATATACTTTTAGGATTCCTGGACTTAGAGAGTACTTGTGTCATGTGATTTGATATCTTGTTTGGGACTTGAGACTATCTCCTTAGCATGGTGGGAGTGGGCCATTTAGATTCCAAATGGTCGAGTGGTAGTGCTTCTTCACTCTTACCATTTGGGATCCATCTAAGACACCATGGCTAGAGCATTCTTTGTTGGCATTTATCTTCATTCTATTCTTGGATTAGTATGATGGACACGTATCCTTATATTGTTGATTAGCATATGATAGATGATGTTATCTACTTATAGAATCATCTTATGCTTTATTTTGCATGATTAGATTTCTTATGCATATGTTGTAGCTTGTTTGATTTCTTTTTGCATATGATGTAGTATGTTTAGCAGTGACATTCCTACTATGATAATATTGATGATCTCTTCAGTGACTTGGGATGTTATGCATAGAGGGATGGCTAGGGCCCACAATGGTCTAATGATGCTATTGACGGTTGGGAGGAACTATGTACTTAGGTAATTGTGTTTAATGATATGTGGTTATCATTTATGATGGATATTATATCTTTTATGATGATGTTTCATGTACAATATATGGTTTCATTTACTTTAATGCACTTGAATCATAGATTAGAATAGGATGATGTACTTTATTTTCACATATGTGTATTCTTTTATGTCTTTCATACCCTATGACATGTATAGTGGATGATTGAGCATTTTGAAAATTAATTTACTAAGGGACATTTATAACAAATGTATATTGTTTAAGAACAATGGACTTTTCATTATTATTTCATGTGGATGCAGTATTAGATGGAATTAATATTAGTTAATTTAAATGTGATTCAATGTTAAGGGATCCTTAAGGAATGTAACTTGCTATGTATGTTTATGTATATTGCTTCCCCTACTATGTGTTTGATGTGAATGGTTTGACTTTCATGTTCCAAAAAAAAAAAAATGCTACCAAACTTAGTGAAACTTTAGGTTAATTCTTTTGGATCCCTTGGCAGGCCATTACATTTGGTATCAGAGCCTGAGTTTCTACATTGGGAGCTTTGGGTATATTGGAACGTCACTAGTTGTTAACTAGTTAAAAAAAACAAGGACTTTGAACTATTATGTGTATCTCTTTCAAACTGAAACTTGAAACTAGGTGAACTAAAATAGAATTTAAACTGTCACTTGCATATGTTTCATACTTCAAAACTTAGCTTCCAAACTAAAAATTCTACTTAAACCTAAACATAGGCAAACTGAAATTGAACTTAGTCTATTGAAAAACATGTGTCTTTATATATATTTATGTTTTATAGTAGCATGTTTTATGGTCATAATAGTATTTTGCATCTTGGATATTTTTGTAGGATGGTATCTAGGATGAGGTCTTTCATTAGAGGCCATGGTAGAGGCCAAGGTAGAGGTCATGGGTGTGGTAGAGCTATCAGTGTCCATGACTCTATTCATATAGGGCCTGCTCAGAAAGAGATTAGGGGAGAGCATGTTAGTGAGCAGAAAGAAGGGAACCCTAGAGGGGACCAAGCTAAGTCTAAGGAGGTTGACTTGAGATAGATGATGCAATCCATTCTTGATTTCCTGCCTCCTATTCATGATCAACATAGAGCACATCAATCAAAACATGAGCATAGATCCAGGTCTAGGAGCCCTCAAAGGGATCAACATAGATCCATTGTATCTACTTAGATGAAGGACCTTTTGAGATCCAAGGTCAAGCCCTTTAACAGGTAGGGTTCTGGATATGTGGCTGAATAGTGGCTTATTGCCCTTGATAGGATTTTTTCCATGTAGGACTTTGACAGTAATGTTAAAATGAGATTTTCTATTATCAATCTAGAGAATTTTGGGTCCACTTGGTGGACAATTGAAGAAAATAATTTGGGCATACATATGAATAGTGTCACTTGGGAGCTATTCTTAGAGAGCTTCCGCCAGCGATTCCTCCCAGAGGAATGGAAGCAGCAAAGAGAAGATGAGATCCATAACCTCAGGTAGTGCTCTATGACTGTAATAGAGTATGAGCGCAAATTCTATGAGCTCATTTCTTTTTTGAGATTCAGTGACAACTCAGCTAAGTTGACACAACACTTCATTAGAGGTTTGAATAACTATATAATTGGGAGTGTTAAGGTATTTGAGCCTAAAACCCTCAAGGATGTGGTATGACAAGCCATTCTTGTAGAAAAAAGTGTCAACCTTGGACAGGGAGGTTTTTTGGGAGGGCCTATAGCATCAGGATCTAAGGGCAACCACAACTCAAGTGGAAACATGAAGCCTCCTTTCCTAAGGGGAAATAGTATTAACAATAGCCTCAATAGAAACAGTAGTAGAAGGGATCATACCCTTAGGCTCAAGGTGGTGGGAGAGGTTCTAACTCCAAGAACAACTGTAATGCTTGACACAATAAATGAAATTAGCACACTCAGCTTGCACAAAGCAACCAGTCTTTTGCTAGTAGGGATAGCCACCAGTAGTCAAATGTACAACCTATAGGAAGAGGATCTAGTAGAATTACATGATGTTTTACATGTTGGTAGGTTGGACATTTTGTAGTTCATTGTCCACAGAGAGCACCTCAATATTTAGGTCCTAGGCCAACAGTATCTAAACCCATAGTTGGAGATTCAGGTAGAGCACATAGAGTGTTTGTAGCAATAGATCACCATCAAGAAGACCATCATAGGATAGTAGTTGAAACTATAGGAACTATTCAAGGTACACCTCTCTTAGTGTTGTTTGATTCAGGTTCTATAGATTTTTTTATTTCTCCATCTCTAGTTGCTAAGTATAAGTTGGAAGCAGTTAAGCAAGATCATGGTTGGCAAGTGGAACTAGCCTCAGGCATTAAGGTCTCCAAAAATTCCATAGTTCATAAGTGTGCACTTAGTATAGGAGGATTTGATACTGCAGTTGACCTTTAGGTTATACCTCTTGGCTCTTACAATGTGGTTTTCGGTATGGATTGGTTTGGCTCTCATAGAGCTAGTATAGACTATAGGAAGAAGATTATTATGTGGCAGGATGACCAAGGGAAGGATGTGAAGATTGTTGGGATACCAAGGCCTATATCTCTATGGATGATCTCTGCTATGCAATTGAAGTAGAGTTTCTGTAAGGGATGTTAGATATTTGCTATTATGGTAAATGAGCTTGATGAGGAAGATCCTGTGAGAAAGACCTTATATCATCCTATTTTACAGGAGTATGTAGATGTTTTTCCAAGTGAGATTCTAGGCATGCTCCCAAAGAGGGACATCGATTTCAGCATTGATCTCATTCTAGGAGTAGAGCCTATCTCTAGAGCTCCTTACCATATGACTACATAGGAATTGGGTGAGTTGTATCTTTAGCTAGAGGAACTTTTGGCCAAAGGGAGTATCTAACTTAGTGTATCACCATGGGGAGCTCTAGTGCTCTTTATGAAGAAGAAGGATGGTTCTTTGTGCCTTTGTATTGATTACAAATAGCTAAATAAGGTGACAATAAATAATAGGTATCCTCTACTAAGGATTGATGATTTATTTGATTAGATCAAGGGAGATACAGTATTCTACAAGATCAACCTTAAGTCAGGATACCATTAGCTTCAAATAAAGAAAGCCAAAATTCACAAGACTACCTTCCAAACTCACTATGGGCACTATGAGTTCACAGTGGTACCTTTTGGGATGACAAATGCTCCATCACTTTTCATGAGCTTGATGAATGGGGTGTTCTGATCTTATCTTGATAGATTTGTTCTTGTGTTCCTTAATGATCTATTGATATATTCTAAGTCTTACAAGGGGCATGAGGAACACTTGTGATTGGTTTTCCGATGCTTGAGAGACAATCAGCTTTATGCCAATGCGGCTAAGTGTAAATTTTTCCAATCAGAGATACAATATTTAGGGCATGTCATATCAGGTGAGGATATTTCTATAGGCCCTGCAAAGACCTAGCCAACAGTAGATTGGCCTACACCTACTACTATGTCAGAGATTCATAGTTTCATGGGTCTAGCTAGTTATTATTGTAGATTCATCCAAAACTTCTCCAAAATAGTGCATCTTATCACTTCCCTTTAGAGGAAAGGAAAAAAGTTTACATGGATGAAAAAATGTGAGGAGGCCTTTCAGAAGCTCAAGGAGCTTTTGACTAGTGCACCCATCTTAGTAGTACCTAATCTAGAAGCTAATTTCATGGTATGTACAGATGCTTCCCTTGAGGGGATTGGAGCAATTTTGATGTAGAATGGGTGGGTGATTGCATATGAAACATGCAAGCTCAAGGATCATGATCAGAATTATCCTACACATCATCTTGAGTTAGCAGTGGTAGTTCATGCTTTGATGAGGTGGAGAAACTTATTGTTGGGGCACAGATTTAAACTACATAGCAATCATTACAGTCTTTAGTACATTTTTACTCAACCGAATCTGAATGCTCGCTAGAGGCAATGGATGGAATTTATATGTGAGTATGATTTTGAGGTAAAGTACATTCAAGGGAAGGAGAATGTAGTGGCAAATAGTTTGAATTGTAGGATACATGTGATATCATCTATGACTCTTAGTTTGATTTGAGGAGTCAGATTCTTTAGGCACTTCCTATAGATTCTTTGTACTAGGAGGTGTGTAGAGAAATAGATTCAGGGAGACCTTTGGAGGGTAAGTTTTTACTCTATGTCCTAGAGTTAGATGGTCTTTTGAGACATTTAGGAAGGATTTATGTGTTGCTACTAGATGAGCTTCACACCTTGATTCTAGTAGAGGCCCATCGTGCAACTCACTCAACACATCCAGGTGTTAAGAAGATACATTCTTATTTGCAATGTTTATTCTATTCGTCTAGGATGAAGCATAACATTGTTGATTATGTGGCTAGGTGTCTTGAGTGTCAGAGAGTCAAGGCATAACACCAGCATCTGGTAGGACTCTTGTAACCAAATCTTGTTCTTTCATGGAAGTGGGACATCATATTTATGGACTTCATATTAGGATTACCTATGACTGCTCATCGTCAAGATGCTATCATGGTCACCATTGATCTGTTGACTAAGGTGGCACAATTTTCATCGACCATGTCTTCCTAGATTGTGGCTTCTGTAGCTAATGTCTTCATGTGTGATATCATGAGACTACATGGTATTCCCCAAAGGATCATTTCATATAGGGATCTTGTATTCACATCTGCATTATAGACATCACTACAGCATGAGCTTGGAGCACAGTTGAATTTTAGTTCGACATATCACCTAGAGATAGATGGTTAGATAGAGAGAGTGAATTAGGTTCTGAAAGATATGTTAAGGATGTATGTGGTGGATAGGCAGACACATTGGGATGACTGTCTTTACCTAGTGGAGTTTGCTTACAACAATGGATATCAAAGTTATATTGGAATGGCATCATTCTAGGCTTTATATGGACTTCCTTGTCATACACCTTTGAGTTGGGATAATCTTGATGATTGCATCCTATTGGGTCCTGAGATGCTTCGTGATATGGAGCAATAGGTAGTGCATATCCACAAGCACTTGACTATGACACAAGATACGTAGAAAAAGTATGCTAATGCACATAGGATAGATAAGTAGTTTGCTGTGAGAGATAAGGTATTCTTGAGAGTGTGTCCTTGGAAGAGTCTGATCCATTATGAAAAGTGTTTGAAGCTAGCACCTTGCTTTGTGGGACCATTCAAGATTCTTGAGAGGATTGGCCTAGTTTCTTATTGCCTTGCTTTACTACCTAGCCTAGTTTGTATTCATGATGTTTTCCATGTTTCAGTACTTAGGTAGTATATACCTAATATAGTACATGTTCTTGATTGGAATGTGTTCCAGGTAGAGGATGGGTAGTTGGCTTTGGATCCAGTTTGTATTCTGGAGTAGCGGGAGTTGACCCTCAGGGGCCAAACCATAGAGAAAGTAATGGTCCAATGAGATCCTACTAATGACTCTTCAGCTACATGGGAGGATGTAGCTAGATTATAGGATTTATATCCCTACTTGTTTGTAGGCTTCTAGGAGTAAGCCTAATCCTAGGGGGGTGGATGTAGTGCTTTCCCTTGTTTGCATTTTCCTAGTTACATTGTTGCTATCATTGCCGAACTCTATTAGGCTAGTTTTATGTTTGATGGTTAGTAACATTGTTTTGAGATTATCAAATATTGTCTTTCAGATTCAGTTGATATATGATGAGATTACCTGGACTCTACTTTTCATGTATGTATGATGATTATTACATTATTTTCAGTTATTGATGATGTTTAGCTAAATGGATTATTATATGTGTTGTCTTATGGATACTTACCCCATACTGCATGTGTATGGTGTGCATGTTTCTTTTCTTGATGTATGACATTCTGCATGGATTTTATGTAGGTTGTAGGTACTAGGTATCAACTTCCATGAATTGCCAGGATGAGCGTACCCTATTGCACTATCTCAACGGTAAGAGAGGGGAGATAAATTCTCAAGTCTAAATCCTAAACCCTTAAACGATTTGTCCTAGAAAGCTAGGACAAGTATCTGAGATGTTTTACCTTCTGAATGTATCAGATGATGTAATTTGTAATTTTAACCCCTTAGACTGATTTTGTATGGATTCTTCTATGATGGGTTTTCATATTTTATTTTGGAGGTCTTTGGTGAATTTTTTATTAATTAAGTCTAAATTAAAAGATTTAATTAATGATTTAATTACTTTGGGAAAAAAGTAACATGATATTATGATATTTTGATATTTTAATTTTAATTAATTAGGTGGGAAATTAATTAAATAAAAGAAATTAAATAATAATAACAATAATAAATAAATAATATATAATAATAATAATAATAATAATAAAAGAATTAAAATAAAAGTCTTAAATCTACCTAGGAGTATGCACACCTCTTTTATGCATGTGTGTCTACAATATAGGAGTTAGCACACAAATTAAGCACATGGTGTCTAGAACCTTGTGACTTAGCTAGGAGGTTGGAAAAGGCTAGTGCTTAGTTGTCAACACTTATCTTATCTTCTGGTTGTTTCTAAAGACATTCTAGGTGCTTCCTGAGAGGTACTTATATTCAAGGACTCCTAGTAGCTCAGGGTGCACTTTTGGGTTGATCCTCGAATGTTGGAGAAGGACATAGCTTACTCTATAGATTCTGAGGAGAAGTGAATTAGCATCAGTGTCCAGGTAGGAACTCGTGATTTTACATATGTTATTTCGCTTCTTCCCCTTCCTGTCTTCTTCGTGTCTTCTCAAAGCTTCTGAGGAGTTGTTGGAATGAATTTTTTTAGTTGTATGCATTCTTGATTGGGAATATTTAATTTTTTGTATGGAAAAGAAAACCACAACCTGCGTAGATTTGAAGAATTTATTGGGCTAGGGTTTAAATGATATGGGTAAATCTTTTTGGAAGGAATAAATAGATAAATTTCAATAAAAAGGAGGATACATTGTAATCATGCATTATATTTGATCATGATCTTGATATATATATATATATATATATATATATATATATATAACTTATTTAAAAATAAATTTGGTTGTTAAGGGAATGATCATTACAGGTCAAATGTTTATATTACAAAAAGTGTTTATACAGGAAAAATCGAATATGTTGGAAAAGCAATTTTTTTAAATAAATAAATAAATCTATATGTGTGTGTGTGTGTGTGTGTGTGTGTGTGTGTGTGTGTGTGTGTGTGTGTGTGTGTGTGTGTGTGTGTGTGTGTGTGTGTGTGTGTGTGTGTGTGTGTGTGTATTTTGTAAACATTTATTGAAAATGTTTACATATTTTTTTAATTTTTTTTTAAATAATAATAATTAAAGAGGGATGGGGAGGGACAAACCCATACCCCCACCCCTCTCATGACACAAGTGTGTCAGCGACTCTACTGCCACAAGCACTGCAATAGCAATGCTATGGTAGGCCTGCATCAACAGGCTGCCATAGCACTACCGTGAATATATACAAAAAAAACACAGTGACATGCATTTTAGAATCGCACGGGGGGTACAGTCTGAGACCAGTGTCTACAACATAATTAATAATTGCAGGTACATTTATAATGTGTTGTGTTTACTTCATATGAATGTTGGGTAAAAGCCTAGATTGCAAATCGATTTTTACATATTGATTTTTATGTAAAATATTATTCAAAGTTATTAATATTACATAATAATCATAATATAAATCAATTTTTTTATAATTTGATAATTATGTATAATGTTTTTCAAGATATTGTTATTAAACATTAATAATGTTAAATATTAATTAATGTATCTTTAATTAATAAAATTTATATTTAAATTTTGTTATTCAAGTTAATAAATTATAAGTTAATGATATAGTTTTATATTTAAATTTAATGTATTAACTTAATTAAAATTAGGTTAATTAAGGTTTATATGAATGTTTTAATTGAAGCTTTTAAATTATCCAATTATTGAGATTGATAATATTGGGTATTTGAAATTATAAATTGATCTATTAGAAGACAATAAACGATTTAAATAGATAATCCTTCCTAGAGTATTATAGAAAATTGATTTAAATAAGTTTTTTTATTGTGGGGGGGGGGGGGGGGGGGGGGGGGATATTTAACCTATTGAAACTAATACACGGGTTAGTTATAAGGAAGACGAACAATGTTCCTTCACTCAATATCTTAATCTGAAACAAAAACTGAAACCCCACACTTAATTCAACTATGAGATTTTAACAAACCTAAAACGTGTGCTTGCATTTTGTATTTTCTCTATGCTATCTATTTTGGGTTCTAGGGTTGACTAGATTGTTGACCAGTTATAGGACATCTACTAGAGGCTCAAGGGTTATGATTTGTGAGGTCATGCTGATGTCATTTGATCTCAATCTTTTTAAAAACCCAACCATGGTTATGAGATGGCATGCTCTATGATGTGTGTGGTTTATTGATGGATATTGCTTCCAGTCTCCTTGTGTAAGCTATGATATATGTAACCACTTTTGAGTCAATTATCAATTGTATTTGGATTACTTTCCAGTCACCTTGATGGGACTAAAGTATTTTTTTGATCTTGATGATGTGATGTTGTGACATGTATGACTTGACCATTTTGGAAGTTTTTGATCAGTATTATTTTGAGATATTTTTTGGTTGGTTGTCGAGAGCTGTTGGACACTACAAATTATTATTTGATGCTTTTTAGTTGCTCAAAGAGAACTAATATGTTATTATGATTATCTTTATGATGCCTTCCAGTCACTTGTATAGGACTGAGCTAATTTTTGGATTTTGTGATTTCATGAGCTTAGGGTAGGTTATCTACATGTAGTGTCAGGAAGTGGCTTGCAATGGGGGCTGGGGCCCTAAATGGCTACCAGGGTAACTCATTGTAAGTTATTTAATAAGTGAAAATATTACACTAAATAATAAATTAAATGAACATTTTAAGATAATTGTATGTTCTCGCCCATACCTCGTGTGCTAGTACAAACTAGGATGAGAGTAGAGAGAATACTTGGTTGCGGCCTTGTATTCCATAGTATGCCTTGTTTTTACAAGTGGCCACTAGTGGCCACATAGGGATCACTAGAGGGCCAAGGTCTATTGAGAGACTACCAAGGTAACTCTAGCATGATCCATGTGTTGACACTTTCTCGCTTACATAGTAGGTTTCTTACGTGTCTTGTGTGCCTCTCGGTATAGGTGTTGACCCTTTATGTTGGAACCTTTGAGGTAGTATACTTTTATTATTCCTAGACTTAGAGAGTACTTGTGTTATGTGATTTGATATCCTATTTGGGACTTGAGACTATCTCCTCAGTACGATGGGAGTGGGCCATTTGGCTTCGACATGGTCAGGTGGTAGTGCTTCACTCTTACCATTTGTGATCCGTCTGAGACACCGTGGCTGGAGCATTCCTTTTTAGAATTTATCTTCATTCTATTCTTGGATCATTATGATGGACATGTATCCTTATATTTTTTATTAGCATATGATAGATGATGTTATCTACTTATAGAATCATCTTATGCTCTACTTTGCATGATTAGATTTCCTATGCATATGTTGTAGCTTGTTTGATTTCTTTCTGCATATGATGTAGTATATTTAGGAGTGACATTCCTACTATGATAATACTGATGATCTCTTCGATGACTTGGGATGTTACACGCAGAGGGATGACTAGGACCCGTGATGGTCTAATGATGCTATTGATGGTTGGGAGGAATCACACACTTAGATAATTGTGTTTTATGATATGTGGTTATCATTTTTGATGGATGTTATATCTTTTATGATGATTTTTCATGTATGGTATATGGTTTCATTTACTTTAATGCACTTGCATCATGGATTAGAATAGGATGATGTACTTTATTTTCACATATGTTTATTCTTTTACATCCTTCATACCTTGTGACATGTACAGTGGATGATTGAGCAGTTTGAAAATTAATTTACTAAGGTTCATTTGGAACAAATGTATATTGTTTAACAACAATGGACATTTCATTATTATTTCATGTGGATGCAGTATTAGATGGAATTAATATTAGTTAATTTAAATGTGATTCAACATTAAGGGATCGTTAAGGAATGTAACCTATTATTTATGTTTATGTATACTTTTAGTTGAATGTTGTTATTGCTTCCGCTACTATGTGTTTGATGTGAATGGTTTAACTTTCATGTTTCAAAAAAAAAATGCAGCCAAACCTAGTGAAACTTTAGGTTAATTCTTTTGGATCCCTTGGTAGGGCATTACAAATATGGTTTGATTCTATTTCTACCATCTAGGAACATGTTAATTTTCATAAAATGCTCCCTATTTAAGTGAACTAGGTGTTGTACTTGGAGATCTAATATTTTGAGTTAAGTCATAGTTATAATCTTCTATGTTTTGAACAAAAAGACATTTCCCTTACACATTTTGAGATTGTATTTCTTGTTTCTATACATTTTATATCATATATCTAGTTTTTTACTTTAATTGGTAAGATTTCATACATATTTCTCCTACATGTATTTAATCCAAATATCTTAATTAATCTTTTTCTTTTAATCAATTGGATTATATTACTTTAAAGAGGACTTACATATGTAGTTTCTTAATATAATTTGGGTTTGGTATTGGCATCCCTTCACTCTATTTTTATTTTTCCAATCTAACTTGAGTTATATTGATAGTTATGTTTGCAAGACCATTTTTATCTTATATTGAATTACCTAGGATGGAGATGTTTAACTAATGAACTCATCTCATCTTGTTTACATTTTTAAATTTATTTCTTCATTTCTCCCCTAAAATTTTTGGTGAATATGATAACTGTTGAGCTATCATTTTTCATGATATTGAATGACAAGGATCTTTTGAAATCCCTCTCTTGAAAAGATGATTAAGGACCAAATCTGAGCTTTCGTGTGGCTTTGTAACCTACTGGGTTCACTCAATTGAAGATAAATTTATATGTTCACAAGGAGGCCTTTGTTGGTTTGAGCCAATCTTGGATAATCTATTGATATCTAAAATATAACCACAAAATAGGTAAATTTTTGTATTTTCTATTTTATGATGAATGGAATTTATCAATGCTACTATATCAATTCATATTTTAACCAAGTGTTAGAAAAAAAAATACAAAGAGGGAGTAACAAGAGATTAAAGAAAATTACTTCGAATGCAAATGCCAAATGGACATAAACCAAGGTAGCAACACATCTAAAAATTAAATTATCAAAAGGATCAGTTAGGAAATTGATGAAACTAGGAGTAGTGCTTCCTTAACTTCACTAATGTAATCATTTATGGGAACTCAATATAAACCCAAAGATTTTTCATGTTTCATCAAATCGCGAGGCCACAAAGAATGCACTCAGGAGAGAAAAGATCTTATGAAAGAAAAAAGATGATCCTTTCTCCAATTTGGCATAATGACAAAATTTGTTAACAGAAGGAAAAAAACAACACTAAAAGGTCACTCAATCATAACAACATAATAAAACCATTAGCTCCATTATTATTCATGAACCTACTTTCACAAAAATAGCACTCTTTGAGAAGATTTACTCAACTCAAAATGAGAGCATCAATAGTATATGTTATTACATCAAAATAATGCCTCAGAGTACATATTACATCCTTGTATTTATAAGAAATCATCTCTTGCATTTGTGTTGTGATTAAGATCTCTTTAAATGTAAACTTATGCTAAATTTTTTTTTAAAAAAAATCTAATTATATACAAAGTGACTCTCTAAATGGTGCTAAGTAGGTCTTCACCCTTGTTTATATAAATTAATTAGTGCATGAGCCTTAACATGACTTAAAACAATAAAAGAATAAGAATATAAGAAGAAGAAAGTTGTGAGATGGTTTGGAAGTCTATAGAAGCTCTAAAAATGGTATCTTAGCCTTCTCTAGGCATTTTTGAGAGTTGAACTACCATCAAAATGCATTTCCAATGCATGGAGTGCTCTAAATTATGAACTAATAGTTAACTGTTAGTGCACTACTTCTTCTTCAAAATTATTCACACACCTATATGAAAAAAAAACTTGTGTGCCTTGGTGAAAGGTTTTGAAAATAATTTTTTTTTTATCTAAGTGTCACAATTGAATTTCCATCACTTGGGTTTTATCCTCTTTACACCAAAATGATATCGTGATGTTATTTCTTGAATTTCTCAATGATATCTTATATCTGAGTAGCTTCTAGTAAATATAAAGCCTCATACTTATTTTTCACTACTTTCCAATAGTTACTAATTTATATTCTTGTATCCACAAAATCCCCAAGCTTGGTGTCTAGTTCCAACAATGCTTCTTTGGTCTTGAAAGTTTGTCTAATGTTATTCTTTGATGAAGATTCTTCAAGTGTTCCTCTAAACTATTGGACTACTAATTGTACCGCACAAAGATTTATTTTAGACTCATCTTCAAAAATATCAAGGAAATTTTATAGTACATTTTTGCTGAACCAAAAATTGGTCTTGAGCTTTGTCCCTAGTCTGCTAGATCTCATCGTGCAATCCCTTCCTTAATTTATCACTTTCCAATATTTTCTCAATCCAATCATTAAGCTTATTTGGCCCCTCTACATCATATACCTCCATAAGAATCTAATACATATGACCCTTTATTAATCTTAATCCTTATAGGTCCTTGGCCTAGGTATGTACTTCATCCATTAGCATAAAATATTGGTTCACTATCAAAACCAACTTATCAATACTTGACTAGCTATGTTGTAACAAGTTCAAATTTTCCTATATTATTTGCTTTCCCCTCTCTTCAAAATTGTCTTGCCATTGTTGCCATGCCTCTAAAAATAAGACCAATTATGTTTGTGACTGCTTTCTTCCTGGTGCAGCTCCAAGGGAAACTTCTAGATTGTCCAAGTCAATAGGGCCCACTACTTCATTCAAGTAGCCTTTGAGTAGCTAATTTTTCTTATGTGGTGTTATCAATTTAGCCTCATCCTGATCCATGTGTCAAAACACCTCTTTCATTTCTGTGGTGATCATTACCTTGGCCATATCCATCATGGGCTTTCCTAACATATCTTCCTTGATTTGGTAACCTTTAGACTTATTTCTCTAATGTTTTCCTAAGGAGGGGGAATGAAAATATGTGTTGGAAGGTCCTAATATTGGTTCTTCATTATGAAGGTCATTGTTCTAGCATCACCCTTAGGTGGCTTAGACTCTTCATCACTTTAATCAATTCCTTCATTCCTTCCTCAACTATCAGGTCTAGTTGTCCCTTCTATCAAAACATAACCTTGCTCTCAACCATGACAAAATTGTTGCTATAGGTGAATTTACTTAGCTCAAGAGTTTAGTTTTACAATAAGCTCCTTTTCCTTATCACTTCTCTCCAAAGTCTTCTTGCATCAAGGAAGATCTTGAAAAGGAGTCTCTTTACTCTATTAGGGAATGGATCTAGCCTCTATTTCTCAAGGAGTTTGATGAGTTTCTTATAGTATTTGTTCCTCCTTGGATACTTTATTGGCATGAAGTTGTTGGAATTCTCTTTCCTTAGTTTACTTATATTTTTGTTGAGCTTCTTATACTGGAGGAGGTGGAGCTAATAGCCCTTTATCTAGAATGGTATCCATATCCTGTGGTGGTGGTGATGGGATGCCCAGAGCTCCTTGGTAGAGGAGGCAAGTTATTACAATCCTCTCCTAAAGGCTCTCTCATGGGAGTATCTTTGATCTTCTCTCCCACCTTCTTGGTGCCCATTAGCATAAAATTAAATTCCAAGAGTTCAAAGACACCAATAGCTTCACTCTCCATTTCTTTTATCTACTTATGTTGTTCCTCTTCTGATGTTGATACTTGGTAGGCTCTCTTGGATCAGATGGATGTGTTTGTATAGAACATATTCTCTTCTCTTCATCAATGACATTGGCTAGGTGGGTTCTCTAGCTTTAGGGGAAACACTCTATTTGTTCCCCTTCTTCATCCTTAGCTTCCAATATTATTTTTAGAACTTGTGGGGATGGAGTATTATTTTTTCTTTAATATTCTCCTTTGTATACCCACCAAACTTATTTGGTCCTCACTTTCCATAGAGCTAAGGGGGAGACTTCTTCCTCTATATTTTTTAGCGATGGGTCAACCCTCTATTCTTCTATTTTTTCCTCCTCTTACCATACTAGTTGTGCCTATCCTACTAGCTCTTCTTTATTAGCTTGAGGTTTAGATTGCTCCTATTTAGCTGGTGTTTCTTAGCTCTCAATCACTTATATCCTTTTCCTAGGGTTATCCTTTTCCTCTTCTTTCACTTATCACTCTCAAAGTACTGAACCTCTTGCTCATGTTGATATATCATTTTTGGCCTTACTAGGGTTTGAGCAAGTTAGGTTGGTATGGTGACCTTTGCACCTTTACCTTTAATATCTCTTATTGTGGCTTGTAGAGGTATGGCTTGAGGAACTAGATTCATCTAAAATGGCTTCTATATCAATTATCTTATCAGTTTAGTTATATGCCTAGCCTAATAATCTATCTCATTAGTTTCCTCACACCCTATCTCTGCATTCATGATAGCTCTATCATAGATTTTGTCTCTATTGTATAAAGGATCCATAATGTCTAGTGAATCCTTTTCCATAGCCTTGAGAGAATCTTCATCTTTAGCACATTCTCTACTAGGTATAGACTCATCCTACAATAGTCCCTTATATAGACATCATAGTCATCTATTGCTTTCATCCAATCACCTTTTAATATGTCAACATATACAAACTATTTCCCTAACTAATGTTAAACCATCTCAATGTTGTCAAATAATGCATGAGGGTAGTTTTATTCTTCCAAAAGATATTGATCCCATTCCAAGTCAAAGGTGGAGATGTCTTTTTTCTACTTCACCTCAAATTTGTTAATTATAATGGGCCAGACTCATGTCTTCTTATCTTGTTTCCTCACTCTGTCATAAGCAGAAGTGAGTTGGCAAGCTATTTCTAGGAGTATTATCTTGTTTGAAGGATATCATGGGAGTTTCTTGGGGCACAGAAGAGTACCTACTACCTAAAGATTTTGATAGTTATGAATTGAATGTAGTCGACACCTATCTCTATTGGAAATGATTAAAAATATCATGAATGAAGAATAATGGAACTGGTAAAGAATGCTTGCCATCATTGTTTTGTCATTGATGTCAAACTTGCTACTTCTAGGAATAAAAATTGCTTTAGTGATCCAAATACCATCACTTAGTTGGTTAACAAGGAGGAGGCAATCAATAAGATATAACTAAAGCACCTAGAGAAAGGTTGAAATTATGATGTTGTAATGAAGTATAAGGATCAGCTAAGCCATTGATGAAATAGTGTACCAATGACATGCTTTAAGACACAGGGAATGGACACACTCAGATACACTCAAAATGCAAGGTTTAACTAAGTCATTTGTAAAGCATAACTAAGTTCATTTGTGAGAGCCGAGCAAGCTTGTTAGTGCCGAGTAAATTCTTAGTTGAAGCTGAGCAAGTTCAACTTTAGTGTGTGCTGAGCAATTCTTTGGGTGCCGAGTGAGATCATTCAAGTGCCGAGTAACACAAGATCATTCAAGTGTCAAGTAACTCAAAAAAAGGCTTCAAGTGCCAAGTAAAGTAGAAACACAGTGGATGTCGAGCAATCCAGAATTAGATGGTGTCGAGCATCAGTAAATCAATGATGCCAAGTTGTTGCATTATTTGTTAAGTCAAAGATTCACCAAATAAAAAACAATAAGTTTGTTACATTAAATTTTGTGAATTAGTTGGATGATAAGGATGATGAGTAGATGTCACAAAATTCTACGTAAACCATGCAAACCAATTCAAGGTGAATACTAATGAAATTTCTAGAAGAAACAATTTGGAGGGAAAACAATATCATTTTCTTAGATCAATTCAAATTGATTAACAGGAAGAATTAATCAAAAAATGAACATCACTTCTTTATAAGGAGTTACAAGTTAGAGATCAAAGAAGGTGCGAGAGAGGGAGTTGGTCATAAGTGTCATCGTGTAGAGAAGCCAAGAGAAGGATAGTAAGGAGGACACAATGAGGATTAAGCACAGAGCATCAAGACTCTGAGTTGATCAAGTGACCATGGAGTGCATTGGCATAACAAGTGGAAGAATTCAAGGAGATAGATCTTGAAGGGTGGACAAGCTATCATCACTATAAGGATGAAAAGCCAAGCAAAGAAAAGAACTGAAGAGTGATCTAAAATTCGCAAGGTTAGGGTTGCAAACTTTATTAGGTCAAAACCTTTATAATACTTTCTTGCCACTATATTAGACATTGAAATCTTACATTGCTAGGTTAGCTTAACAGCTAGGTGGATAAGCCTTAGGAAAAGGATAGAAGATCCCCAGGAGAAGGATAAGAGATCCTCAGGAGAAGGATAGGAGATCCTTAGAGTAGGATAAAAGATTATTTTGAGAAGGTGACTATAAATCCCATGGACTTGGGTGGGCCTAATAACTCTATTTAAATCCTTTAACATGGTGACATTCTAAGTTGAATGTTCTTAAGTCCTCTAATAGGGTGTAGAAATCCCTTAATAGGGTCACATCTAATAGTGTGTAAAGCCTTTAATAGGAAAAACCATTAGAAGTGGTTGAAATCAACTACACAGTTATTTTGTGGGTGTCATCCCCACCCCAGTTTTACCTTCTTATTCCTGGAGGGTTTCTGGGTCACCAAAGTCCTTCAGCACTAAGCTATGCTGAGTATGATGACATCAAAGGATGTGGTATTGCACATCAGATGTGGTAAACATTATCAAGCATCTATGGAGAGATGATAATGTCAAGAGAGCCAGAAGAGAGAGCCTAAGAGGAAAGTTTGATGACATGAAAATGGAAGAAGGAGAGAATGCTACTCAATATGGTGCAAGGATGAAAGAAGTGGTAAGTGCCATAAGATGCCTAGAAGGACAATTATCAGAAGAAATAGTATCTAGCAAATACTTGAGAACTTTGCTTCCTATCTATGCTATAATAGTATTAGCCATCCAGGAGCTAAGGTGTGTACCACGCAACACATTGTCACTTGAAGGAATAATTGGAAGACTCACTACCTTTGAGCTATCCAAATTTGACAACTACAAGCCAGAGAACTTTGAATCTGCATTCAAAGCCAAGATGACAATAAAAGACAACAAGGAGGTGCAAACAAAGAAAAATAGTGGAAAAGGAAAGTATGTATCTAGTGATAGTAGCCCTGATGAACATGATTTAGACCAATTAGAGGCATTACTAGCAAGAAGATTTCATAGAGGAAGAGGAAAATTCAAAGGTAAGCCACCTATCATTTGTTTCAATTGTAGTGAAGTTGGTCACATTGTAGTTAGATGCACACAAAAGAAAAATTAAAAGGATGGAGGCAACCTCAAAAACAAGAAAGAGGACAACAAGGACTATAGAGGCAAAGGCAAAAGATGTTACATTATTGAAGAAGACTTTGACGAAAATGATGATGAAGTAGTCTATGTGGCTATGAAAGATGAATCAGATGAAGATGAAGCAACTGCCTTGGTAACTTACATGAAAAAAAATGACAAATGGATCATAGATAGTGGATGGTCTCATCACATGAAAGGAGAAAAAATTAAGTTCATTACATTTATTCAATATGAAGGAAATAGTGTTAGATTTGGTAACAATGCACCATGTCAAATCAAAGGGAAAGGAAGCATTGAGCTTACTGAAAAGATATCATGTGATAATCTATACTATGTTGAAGGCCTAAATAATAACTTGTTAAGTGTCTCATGGTTAGGTGACATAGGATACAAGGTTGAATTTGAAAATGGAGTTGCCAAGATCTATGATTCCCAAGGAAGTTTAATAGGAAAAGGTGATCAGACTAGGAGTAATTTGTACTACCTAGACATGGAAGATGTTTCTTGTCTCATTGTTCAAATTGATGATGTATGGTTATGGCACAAGAGGCTATGTCATGTAAATTTTGACAATCTAATAAGCATCAACAAAATGAAGAAAGATAGAGGTCTACCAAAGTTGAAGATGCCTAATAACACCATGTGCAAACAATGCCAACTAGGAAAGATGACCAAGTCAACTTTAAAAAACAAGGCTTATACTTCTAATGAAGTATTAGAGCTAGTTTATACTGACTTGTGTGGTCCTATTGAAGTGCAAAGCTACAAAGGTGACAAATACATAATGCTATTTGTAGATGACTATTCAAGGACGATGACAGTCATGTTCCTGAAACAAAAATTAAATGCATTCCAAATGTTCAAATGTTACTTGGCCAGAGTTGAGAAAGAGACTAGGAAGAGCCTAAAATGTATCAGATCTGACAGAGGAGGTGAATTCACAAAAAGAGAATTTGAAGAATTTTGCAATGGAAGAGGAATCAAAAGGAAAACATCAGCACCTAGGACTCCACCTCAGAATGGTATAGTAGAAAGAATGAATATATTAGTTATTGATTGTGCCAAGACCTTAATGATGGAGAAAAATGTCTCACTCAAGTACTAGAGAGAAGCTGTAAGTATTGCAGTCTACACACTCAATAGAGTTCAAGTCAAGAAAGGTACAAATGTAACACCTTTTGAATTATGGTATGGGCATTCTCCTAATGTAAAACATTTCAAAATATTGAGATGAATATGCTATATATATATATATATATATATATATATATATATATATATATATATATATATATATATATATATATATATATATATATATATATATATATATATATATATATATATATATATATATATATATATATATATATATATATATATATATATATATAAAGAGTCTAGAAATGGAAAGTTTGATGCAAAGAGTGAGGAAGGCACATTTCTTGGTTATTCTACTAGAAGAAAATCTTATAAGTGCTTGAATGTTAACACTAACAAAGTAGTAGAAAGAAAAAATGTGAAATTTGATGAGCTTGCAGAAGTTCAGAGTGTTGAGAACACCAAGAAAGAAGAATAATACAAAACCTTTATATACTTTTATGAAGGTATACCTAATAATGGTGAAGTTGCAACTCAAAATGACAATCAACAACAAAATTTAGTATCTGTTGAGTCATAGAAAGTGAATGTCGAGCAGCAGACACATTCAAAAGCTGATCTACAAAATACAGAGAATGTTCATTCAGATTCTAAGAACTATCAACATGAAGGAAATGAAGAAATAAGATTCTGAAAGAGACAACATGCAAACATAGAAAGAGCTAGTATTGGCAAAGTATGTAAGAAGACATCATCTTGCAGATCAAATTATTGGAAATAAAGAGGTAGGACCAATGACAAGGAATAGACTCAGAAGTGAGAGATGTTTTCTTAGCAAAATGGAACCAAAAATAGTAAGTGAAGCAATAAAAGATGATGACTAGTACAATGCTATGAAAGAAGAAATAGAAAAAATTGAAAAGAAAAAGACATGAACCTTAGTCCCAAGACCAGCTGACAAGAATGTGAGTGGAACCAAGTGGGTGTTTAGAAACAAGTTAGATGAGAATGGTGAAATCATAAGGAACAAGGCAAGACTAGTTTGTAAAGGGTATGCATAAGAAGAAGGACTAGACTATGGAGAAAATTTTGCTCCAATTGCCAGAATGGAAGGAGTAAAGACCTTACTGGAATATACAACCTTGAAAGAATTTAAAGTCTATCAAATGGATGTTAAGTCTGCATTTTTGAATGGTATACTTGAAGAGGAAGTCTACATAGAGCAACCAAAAGGATTTTTTGATGAAAATAATAATAAAAAGCTATGTAGATTGCATAAGGCTCTATATGGATTAAAGCAAGCCCCTAGAGCTTGGTATGAGAGACTTCACAAGTATCTAGTGTAAATAGGATTTGAAAGAACTGATGATAACAACATGTATATCAAATCAGAAAAAGGTAAGGATATCCTTATATCTGAAATCTTTATGGATGACATAATTTTTGGAGGAAAGGAAGCACTTTGCAAAAGTTTTGGTGACAAAATGAAACATGAGTTTGAGACATCTATGTTTGGAGAAATCAAGTTCTTTGTTGGATTGAAAGTACATCAACTAAATCATGGTTTATTCTTGACACAATCAAAGTACATCAAAGAGATACTCAAGATGTTTGGGTTGGAAGACTCCAAACCTATTAGCACACCAATGGTAATAGGACATAAGCTATCCAAAAATGATGAATCAACTGAAGTCAATCACACAATTTATAGATCCATGATTGGAAAACTACAATATGTTGTACATAGCAAACTAGACATAGCATTAGTAGTTGGAATAGTGGCTAGATTCTTTGCTAATCCTAGAGAAAATCATCTCATGGAAGTGAAAAGGATAATGAGGTATCTCAAAGGAACTGATGATTTTGGCCTATACTACAAAAAGAATGAGAAGTTTGATCTCAATTATACATAGACATAGATTGAGGAGGCAACATTGATGATAGGAAAAGTACAAGTGGAGGAGCATTATTCTTAGGTAAAAGGCTTGTTACTTGGACTAGCAAGAATCTGATGCAGGAGCATCTTGCATGGGAAAATTAAATTTAAAAGAGAGAGAGAGAGAGAGAGAGATGAAAAAATTCAAAAAAAAACATGCACATCTTAGTCCATTGTAGAGGTAGAATATGTGGCAACAATAGTCAATTGCACAAACATTGTGTGGCTCAAACATCTATTGAAAGGAATGAAAGAATAGGTAACCAAACCTATGATATTGTATTGTGATAATACAAGTGCTATAAACATATCCAAGAATCCAGTAATGCATGCAAAAACCAAGCATATTGCAATCAAGTATCACTATGTTAGAGAATTGGTGGAAGACAAACAAGTGAAGATGGAGTACATTCACACAAAGGAACAAATTGTAGATATCTTCACCAAACCATTGCCCAAGGATGCTTATGAATATCTTAGAGGCAAGTTGGGGGTACAAATCCTAACTCAAGCATTCTAAAGCAACAAAGAAATTGCCTTGCATCAACAAGAGTAGATCATTGAAATATCAGAAAAATGATGTAGAGGATGACAATAGGAAAAAAAATTCTAGAGCAGTCACAAGTAGGGTGATAGAGAAAAAAGAAATGAGATGCAAAGCTTACACCAAGCATGTTGAATATGCTACATCTTTGTCATTTATGTCAAAGAGGGAGATTTATGAGAAACTAATCAATGAAAGGTAAGAGAGAGATATATGAGAATGTATGAAAGGAGAGATGAAAGAGGGAGATTTAGAAGAGATAAGAATAAGCAAGTAGCTATGAAGAATCAGGAATACAGAGTAAGGATGCAGCAGTCAAGAGGGAGAAGTGGAACAAAGGATTTAGTTTGTATCAGCAAAAGAGGGAGACATGATATAACAAGGAAGGTATGTAATGACAACAAGTTTTTTGTTTGGTATGTGTGGTAACTAAGTTGATCAATCGATTAGTTTGGTTTTCCATTAATACAAAAGAGGGAGATTGTTGGAAATAATTGAAAAGCTCATGAATGAAGAATAATGGAACTGGTAAATAATGCTTTCAATCATTGTTTTTTCATTGATGTCAAACTTACTACTTGCAAGAATGACAATTGATTTAGTGATCCAAATACTATCACTTCATTGATTGACAAGGAGGAGGCAATCAATAAGACATAACTAGAGCACCTAGAGAAAGGTTGAAGTTATGATGTTGTAATGAAGTATAAGGATTAGCTAGTCCATTGATGAAATAGTGTATTGATGACATACTCTAAGACACATGGAATGGACACACTGAAATACACTCAAAATGCAAGGTTTAACGAAGTCATTTGTAAAGCATAACTAAGTTCATTTGTGAGAGTCAAGCAAGCTAGTTAGTGCCAAGAAAATTCTTAGTTGAAGTTGAGCAAGTTCAACTTTAGTATGTGCTGAGAAATTCTTTAGGTGCTGAGCAAGATCATTTAGGTGCCAAGTAACACAAGATCATTCAAGTTTTGAGTAACTTAGGAAAAGGCTTTAGGTGCCAAGTAAAGCAGAAACATAGTGGATGCCGACCAATCCAGAATTACATGGTGCCAAGCATCAGTAAACCAATGATGCTAAGTTGATGCATTATTTGTTAAGTCAAAGATTCACTAGATCAGCAATGATAAGTTTTTTACATTAAATTTTGTGAATTAGTTGGATGATAAGGATGATGAGTAGATGTTACAAAATTCTATGTAAACCATGCAAACAAATTCAAGGTGAATACTGACAAAGTTTTTGGAAGAACCAATTTGGAGGGAAAACAATATCATTTTCTCAGATCAATTCAAATTTATTAGTGGGAAGACTTGATCTGAAAATGAAGAACAAAACTTCTTTATAAGGACTTACATGTCAGAGATCAAAGAAGGCTTTAGAGAGGGAGTTGGTCATAAGTATGATCGTGTAGAGAAGCCAAGAGAAGGCTAGTAAGGAGGACACAGTGAGGAGTAAGCATAGAGCATCAAGACTCTGAGTTGATCAAGTGACCATGGAGTGCATTGGCATAATGAGTGGAAGAACTCAAGGATATAGATCTTGAAGGGTGGACAAGTTGTCAGCACTGCAAGGAAGAAAAGCCAAGAAAACAAAAGAACTGAAGAGTGATCTAAAATTTGCTATGTTAGGGTTGCAAACTTTATCAAGTCAAAACATTTCTAGTACTTTCTTACCATTGTATTAGACATTGAAATCCTACATTTCTTGGTTAGCTTAACAACTAGGTGGATAAGCCTCAGGAAAAGGATAGAAGATCCCTAGGAGAAGGATAAGAGATCCTCAGGAGAAGGATAGGAGATCCTTAGAGTAGGATAAAAGATTCTTTTGAGAAAGTGACTGTAAATCCCATGGGCTTGGGTGGGCCTAACAACTCTATGTAAATCCTTTAACAAGGTGAAATTCTAAGTTTAATGTTCTTAAGTCCTCTAATAGGGCACACTCCTAACAGGGTGTAAAATCCCTTTAACAGGGTCACATCTAATAGTGTGTAAAGCCTTTAACAGGGCAGGCCTTTAATAGGACAAACCATCAAAAGTGGTTGAAATCAATTGTGCAATTATTTTGTGGGTGTCATCCCCACCCCAATTTTACCTTCTTATTCCTGGAGAGTTTCTGGGTCACCAAAATCCTTTGTGTTATGTGGTGATGCATGTTTACTTTTCATGATTGTTTAAAGTTTAATTGCATTCATGATAATGTCAATTATATGCCATTAAGGATTTGACAAAAAATATTTATTGGACGTAATTGGACCTTGGATAACTGATTCACCCCCCCCTCAGTTATTCTAAAAGAATTCTAACAATCTCTATGATTCTAGCTTCCACCTCTACTAACATTTTTTTTGTGTGATCAGCTTCAATGAATTTGATGATGGCTTAGATGAATCTATCATTTACTAATCACTATTCCTTAATTTGTAGTATGAGATTATTTTTTACCAATTTTGGGTATACCACATAGGGCCAAGCATTTTTATTTTGTATGCTTCCATTTCCATATAGGCTTGGATAGTTTGTGGTTCTAGCTAGTAGAAAGTACACCATGTATGATGTCATGTAGAAGTTAGGGTCCACTTTGAAAATAACTAGTTACTCATCAAAGTTATTTCTTAGGATAGTGGCACAATCAATGGGCATCTTTGTGGTCCTTATGGTATCAATGAAATGAACCATCCATGTTTCAAGGTGTGCTATTACATGAAGACCCATAACTCTTCTTAGGAGGGAAATCACATATTCAATGTCATCTTTCATGTACCATATGGTCATATCCACCTTGCATACTCTTTGGCCTAGAGGCTCTCTATCAATCAAGAATAAGGATTGCACTAGCTTCTTATTGGTACATGAAAATATAAATAATATTAGAAAATAATAGATCACATAGAAAATAACACAAGACACCAAGATTTAACATTGTTGACCCATTCCTTAGGCTACATCCATGAAACAACAAGTCCAATATTATTATGATTGAGTGATTACAACCTGATTACAATCTATAATCCCTTACATCTCAATACTACCACAAGAATCAATTTTTTCAGCATACCTTATAAAATGCATAACCCTAAACCCTTTTATACAAGTAATTTTGTGTCATTTTAGGGTTACAACATGTTGGCCACAACATTGGCCATGGTCCAAAACCCAAAAGAATTTATTAAGTATGCACAGTACTTACCTGATTAGTCATCACAAACTAACAATATCCTACTTGGAGACCAATTAGACTCCACATTAGACTAAAATCTCCCACTTGAAGACTAATCCTATAGCAATACTGCTACCACATGGGGCTCCCACTAGATTAAACCACCCTAGAATCAGATGTTCGTTTATTCTATTTAGTCTTGAAGACCAAACAAAGCTATAGAGGAATTCAGCTTCTCCCTTGTCACTACCTCTGTAAACATAGCCACTAGATCGTCATCTATTGGTATCTTTTCTAGCTTTAACTATCCATCATCTAAAATTGATTGAATGAAATGGTACCGTAATTGAATGTCTTTTTGTCTTTGAATGCAAAGTTGAATTCTTCGCAAGATGAATGGCACTTTGGCTATCTGTAAAAAAATAATTATCCCTTTGAGGATGCCCCAATTCTTCCAAGAATAACTAAAGCCATATCATGTCCTTGATTTCTTGTATAGTAGCAACACACACTGCCTCTATAGTGGATAAAGCATTAACCTTTTGTAACCTAGAAACCCAGCTCATGGTTGCCCCACCAATAGTAAATACATAACCTATAGTACTCTACCTAGTATCAATATCCCCTACCAAATCTTAGTCAACATAGCCTTGTAAGTCAGTAATAGAGCCCCCAAAGTGTAAACACTTACTAGATGTTCCTCTCAAATATCTAAGAATCTATTTGACTACATTCCAATGCTCAATTCCTAGATGACTCATATACCTACTAATGACTCCCACTACATGTGCAATATCTAACCTTGTAAATACCATAGCATACATCAACCTTTCTATAGCTAAATCATAGGGTACCTTGGACATCTTATCCTCCTCTTCTTATGTCTTGGGACACATCTCCTTAGTCAAATTCAAATGACCAGGTAAATATGTGCTAACGGCTTTAACATTCTCCATAGAGAAAAATTGCAACACCTTCTCAACATAATCAACCTGAGATAGCATCAATTTCCTATTCTTCCTATCTCTACAAATCTTCATACTAAGGATTTTTTCTGGTGCCCCCAAATTCTTCATAGAAAATGCATGTGCTAACTGACATTTCAGCCCCTTAATATGATCCATGTTAGACCCAGTTACAAGTATATCATCAACATATTAACATAAATTAATATAGTTCTCATCATCCAACATCTTAAAATAAACACAATGATCTAAATGATACCTACTATATCCCTGCTTATGCATAAAACTATCAAATTTCATATACCATTGCCAAGGTGCTAGCTTCAAGCCATATAAACTTTTTTTCAATCTACACACTAAGTTCTCCTTACCTTTGACCTCAAATCCTTATGGTTGAGCCATATATGAATCTCTTCATCCAAATCACCTTCAAGAAATTTTTTTTTAACATCAAGATGCTCCAAATAAAAATCTTTAGTAGCCACAATACTTAAAAAAGTATAGATAGAATTCATTTTAACAATAGGAGAGAATACCTCATCAAAATCAATGTATTTTTTCTATGTAAATCCTTTTATCACTAACCTAGATTTAAATCATTTCTTACCTGCATCCTCTTCATTTAACCTATAAACCCACTTATTCTATAAAGCCCTTTTACCTACAAGAAACTTGCATAAATCCCATGTCTTATTTTTCAGCAAAGAGTCCATTTCATCTTTTATTATAGACTCCCATTGAATCTTAGTATCCACCTACACAATTTTATCATAATATTCAATTACACCAACATCTGCTAGTAAAATAGAATACAAAGAGGGAGAAAATATTTCTCGAGGTCTAATTAGCCTTGTTGACCATCTAACGTTCATTAGTGTATGTGGTATTTATTGTTGTGGTTGTTGCACATCATGAGGAATTACTGGAACATCACCTTTTGGAGTATCATCCAGTACTATATAATCATCTTTTTTCTTGTCATGTTGCTACAATAGATCTTTGCACAACACTTTCTCATTGAATATGACATCCTTCTTCTTACAATTTTTTATTTTCAAAATCCCAAAGCCTATAACCAAATTCATTAATGCCATATTCAAAAAATACATATTTTTTTGACTTAGCTTCTAGCTTGGTTCTATTTTCAAAATCTATATGAGTAAATGCTTCACAATTAAAGCTTTTGAGAAAAGAATAACTCACCTTCTTACTAGTCCATGCTTCCTCTAGAATACCACATCCCAAAGGAGTATAGAGATCTCTATTAATCAAATATATAGTAGTATTGACAACCTCTTCCCACATGTGTAAGGGAAACCCAACATGCAACCTCATGCTCCTTGCACGCTCTATTATAGTCTTATTCATGCATTCAGCCACTCTATTTTCCTATATAGTCTTTGGAACAATTTTTTCTCTACGAATACCATTAGTGGAGGAATAATTTTTAAATATATGACTCCAATACTCACCACCATTATTAAATCTAAGACATTTTAATTTCTTATCAGTCTTATTTTCAACCAAGCATTTCTGTTTCTTAAAAGTTTGAAATACATCATATTTTTGTCTAAGGAAATAAACCTATACTTTTCTAGTTGCATCATCAATAAATGTAACATAATAATGAGAGCCATCGAGGAAAGATACTTGAGCCAGTCCCCATACATTTGTATGCACAAGCTCTAATTTCTCCCTTTTATTTTCCTTCCTAGTGTTCACAAAATTCACTCTCTTTTATTTTCCATACACACAACTTTCATAAAAATCCATATTAACACATTTCAGACCTATTAAAACTTTCTTTGAATGAAGTACTTTCATACCTTTCTTGCTCATTGACCCAAGTCTATAGTGCCATAGTGTTGTATCCGAATCTACAATAGCTATTTATTCTCTCTACTAAATTCTAGCAACTATTCCTAAACATTTGTTTTCCTCTAAAATAATTAAAGTAGAAGGAACAATATGACCTATACAAATATATAAGGTGCCTACTTTTATATTTTTTGCTACTACAAGGGAACCTTTTGAAACCTTCCAAGTTTTATCATTAAAAGTAACTACACAACCCTCATCACTGAGTTGCCCTACTGAAATTAAATTCCTACTCAGCGTTGGAACATGTCTTACCTCATGTAGTAACTAGTGATTCTCATTTTGGAACTTAACCTTAACTTTTCCCTTTACAACAATCTAAGAGGGTTCATTATTCCCTAAATAAACAAGCCCAAAATCCCCTTGGACATAATTAATAAAATAATCTCTATGAGATGTAGTATGAAATGAAGTACTAGAATGTAAAACACATGAATCATCAACACTTTCTAAAGACAGAAGAAAACCATTCTCTTCAGATTTGTTACCAAATTTTTTGCCCTATCTCCATCTTTCTTTTCTCCTTCATTTTTCTTTCAAGTCTAGCATTCTTTCTTCTTATTCCCTATTTTAACACAATACCAATAGTCATTTGGTCCTCTCAATTGAGACCTTTTCCCCTTTGACTTTCCTCTTGATTTCCATGATTTTTGAAATTATTTCCTCTTTTAGTCATTTAGCCTCTGCTTTGTGTGTTCAATGCACTTCCTGATGTAGATCCACTTGAGGATTTTCTATGAGTTTCCTCACTCAAAACAACACCGATCACATCATCATATTTTAGGGTACTAGATCCAAAGACATGATTACTCATAACCATTACCAAGCCATTCTAGGTTTTAGGAAAAGAACACAAAAATCAAGAGAGCCCTAATTTCTTCATCAAAATTGATACCCACAGAAGATAACTAACTAATAATAGTATTAAACTCATTTAAATGATCTACAATAGATCCACCTTCTACCACTTCAATATTAAATAAATGCTTCATGAGAAATACCTTATTTGAAGCAAAGGGCTTTTCATACAATTTTGTTAGGGTTTTCATCAACTCTTTTGTTGTCTTCACTTTTGTAATATTAAATGCCACCAATGGTTCCAGTCATAATAAAATTCTTCCAAGTGTGTTTCTATCTAAAAGATTCTAGTCATCATTTGACATAGATCCTTGATTCTTAGTTTTTCCTTCCAACGACTTCCATAAATCCTTCTGATAAAGATAGTCCTCCATTTACATCTTCCATAAATAAATGTTTTACCCATTAAACTTGTCAACCCTCAACTTACCTTCATCTACCATCACTCCCACTCAATCATGAGACTCCCACTCAACTATGAAACTTTCCTGTAGAGAATAATTAAAAAATAACCTCTCTCTGATACCACTTCTTAGGATTAAACCTCATATAGAAATAACAATTACATCCAAATATAAATAATATCTATAAAAAAAATAGATTACATAGAAAAGAACACAAATCACCAAGATTTAATGTGGTTCATGCAATCCCTAGGCTACATCCATGAAACAACAAGTCTAATATTATTACAATCTAGTGATTACAACTTGATTACAATCCATAATCCCTTAAAATTCAATACTGCCACAAGAATCAATTTTCACATCACACCTTATAAAATGCCTGACCCTGAGCCATTTTATATAAGTAATTTTATGTCACTTTAGGGTTACAACATGTCTTCCATAAGTTGGCCACAACATTAGCCATAACCCCAAAGAATTAATGAAGTATGTATAGTACTTCCCTGACTAGTCACCACGAACTAACACTTATCCTCTTTGTCATTATCTTTATACCATTATTTTGCTCCATCATATTAAATTAGGAGGTACCGATCCACCCTTGGAAGGTGGAATGTTTTTCTATGTTTTAGGGTTGGAGGTCAGAGACTATCTCTTTAGTTAAGCTCTTTGCAAAATTTTCCTTAGTCATGTAATTCTCTACTAGTGTCATCATCAATTCAAAAGATTGAAAGGATGGTTGATGGGATGTTGTGTTCACTAGCCCTAAGCAGATCAGTGCAAGTACCATAGAAGACCTTTCACTTGGTTTATTGCAAATTATAAGGAAGGTATTCCAATCAATGTCTCCTAGCTCCATGTCTCAAATTTTTGCATGCCCATCATGGAATTGTGACTTGTTTGGAGGTCCTTGATACTTGTAACTAATAGGTTTTGGTTCTAGCTTCTTTGTCATGGAATATGATGAGGATGTCATTTGATCTACATGAAAGAGGTAAACATTAGTCTTATGTTATCAGAATGAAAAAATGAGACTATACAGGAATCCAACTATCATCAAAACGAAGCAAAAAATAAGTCAAAGTACGTCAAAATGTATATTCTCCCCTAGAAATCCCTAAAGTGCAACTTAGCATAGCAAGGACACCCTTATAGGTGCACTAGTGTGCTAATTACCTCTAGAAAAGGCTATATGTGTAGTTACACACTAGCACATGTGTGCACCTTAGAAAGGTGTGGACATGTGCAATACCTTATACATATAGGGGTGTCCTTTTCCCTCTTGGTCCTTTTTATAGGCACAGGGGTACATACATGCTAATGCAGGAGCATCCAGTGGTGTAAGGGCAATCCTGTATCACCCAAAAATATGCTAAGAGATAGTTTCTATTTAATGTGTTTTTATTTCTGGATACCCATTTAGGTCAAATAAAGGTTCCAACTCTCATAGTTCCACTATTAGTTTTTTGGGTTAGAGTTTTTAAGAACCTTAAGCACCTTGGGATATGTATAAATATAGAAAATGAGTTATTTTTTAATTGAGCCAAAATTATGATGAGTTAGAGGGTGTAAGTTGGAGGGATGATTATAGTTTTAATTTAAAATACTCAAGAATAACAATCAGGTCAAAAGGCTTTATGGTTAGAAAGTTATTGCAGTTTTAATTTTCCTAGAGACCTCTTAAGAGCACTTCAAAGTCAGATTTAGGGCACTAAATGACCTTGTATGGAGCCAAAAAATGAGGGACAAGAAAATATGGTCCATAGGACTATAGAGAACTTCAAGAGCTTTCGAGAAATATAAATGGTTCTTCAATTAGAGTCACAGTTCAAAAGTTATGCCTCCTAGAAGTTGGACTACCATTTCTAGATTCTTCTAATTTTACACCAACTTCTAACGTGACTTTTGGAACCTTCTATTTTGGTGGTGGATGCCAACTAGCATATTCTAGAATGTACTCCTAACCCTAAACCATTTGGGGCTTATTTAAGAATACTTTTGGCATTGTAAAGGCAGTTCTTGGTGAAGTTTGAGAGAAGGTACTATGTGGAGGATTTCTTTCTCTAGAATCATACTATTGTAAGCCCATAGGGAATTTTTCATTGACAATAATATTTTCCCTTTTCCTATGTGTTCATTCTAGTCTTTGGTTGTGTCTCCACCACATGTACACCTCATTGAATTCATAGGACTTTATAGGTTTCTTTTAAGATTTTTCTTTTTCTAAATCTATTTTTGAATGTGTAGAAGTTCACACATGTGTACCTTTGATGGGTGTATAGTTGTGAACCTCTCAATATGCTAACATTATTTTTCTTGTTGTGCAGGAGGGAGCAATGTTATAGTGTAGTACATTGGGAGCAAGTGTAGAGGTATGATGTCTATAGAGTGGAGAGAAAAATGAAGGAAGGAGAGAAGGGTCACTACCTTATGTAGACCACTAGGGATGTGCACCTATGACAAGTGCACATGTACATACATCTAAAGGTTTGTACATGCATAGCTCTTAAATGTGTGCATGTGTGTAGCTATTTAGAAATGAACATTTTCATTTGAATTTCTTATTCTTTGCTTTGTCTAGGTGCATAAATGTTCCTAATTAGAGAGCAAGGTTTAACCATGACCTAAAGGAGGATCCAAAATGACCAAGGCTTTGGAATGGAAGTGTTGGAAGGGATTTTGAAACAATGGGCCCATATTTTATGCACAAAAATGGGGCGTGCATTATGAAACCACAATAAGATCTTATCCTCCATTTTGATTTTGGTGTTAGATTGATAGATGCAATTTATTTTATTATGTTCATTTAGTTATATCTCTTTCACATGACATTTACATCATTATGTGCATACTTTTCACATCATCTTTTTAAATTGCTTATTATATATTACATAAATTTTAATCACAATATAGTTAGTTGATTCTTCTCTATGTACATGTATTCATTTTCTCACATTCTAAAATTTATTTAATGCATACTCCAAAAATCATTCCATTATCTTTGACGTAAAAGGCCATCCTCCTATCAACATACCTTTAGCATGTGCTTTCACTAATTATCTTAACAAGAATGATCTTACTCTTTATTGATCTGAGTAGAATATTTATATTATTCCTTTTCTTAATATAGGCATTTACTATAGGGATACATTGGTTTAGGGTGGTGCTATAAATTCGTTCAATCCTCCTGCCTTTATGGATCTTAGTTGAACTCATGACTATTTCTTATATTAGTGTGCCTTATTGAGAGATTTTTTTCTTTGATTAACAATATTAATATTTTGAATTAACCTCTAGATGATAATATTTATTATTCTATGCCTCATGAAATACAAGATATAATGGCTAATATCTCTTCCATTTTTATTGAACATGACAATCTTGATGTTTTTTCGTCTCTTAGAACATACCCTCCACGTAGGGATATTTTAGAGAAATAGGAAGACATTATAATTTATTTTATCAATATAAAATTCCCTTCAATAGATACTCCTAGTAGAGATAGAGTATTAATGGAAGGCCACATCCTTATTCTAAGGATACCTTGGAGAAAATATAATATTAATCTCCTTAATTTTTAGGAAGGCAAGGTCTGCTAACTGCTTTGAAAGCTTGATCCTTAGAATCTCCAATTGCTTAGATTTATGCGATAATTCCCTCTTGATGATGGATCATAGAGTGTGATCTGAAATGTTGATGTAAAAAATTGGTGACACAATCAAATCCAGATAGCAAATCTCAGCTCCTTAATTTTGTCCTTTCTGGTGATGAAACTTTGAAGAAAAAAGTTCATGTTAAAATCAAGTAACATTGTCATTATTTATCAACTTCCTATTAAACCTCTCGTTTACCTTCAAGGTTTTTCTCAAAGAAACCTTAAAGGGAAATATAGAGATCCTTTGGATTATCATGTGGTGTCTTAGGCCTATTGTATAAGAAATAATTTTCAATCTAGTACTTCTCTCCCATGTGTTTAGGTCATTCTTTCACCCACTTTCTTTCTCAAAATATTAGAATGGAATATGACTTGGTAGCACATTTATGAAATAAATAAACCAAGATTTCTCTTTTGAAACTTATTCTTGAAAACATATACTATGTATCATGAATTCTTCAAAAGAGGTTTAATGAGTCTTCCAAGTACACCTAATTAAGATAACATTAATGAATTTTTGTAATGCATGAAAGCTATGATAAGTCAACCTCCATTTTTGTTTATCTATAATTATTTTCCTCTTAAGGTGATTAAATTTTTTTATTGCTATCTTATTGTAGCTATCCTTATCAATGGTAGCATTATTATTTGCACCTTAACTAATAAAAGGTCTAGTATTCATGCTTGTAGTATAGACAATCTCAATGGATAAAGGTTAATTTGTGAACTATCTAACCTAATAATGTTATCATCTATTTATTTTATAACTTTTCTAAGAAAACCTTAGGAATCATCACTTTACCTATAAAAGTACATTCAATTATTTTGGATGCTCCCATTCATCTCAGACCTAGATCTTTTAACTACAACCTTATTTTGGTTATAGACATTGGTTACATAATATGCATGCTATTTCTTCAACTCTTCATAGAAAAATTCAAGTTTATCTATAATAATATGATATAAACACTTCATGCAAACCAAACATTTTTATTAATATTGAATAAAAGAAAATCAAGAATTTAATGGTGATCTTACTTCCTCTAGTTTTCTTAGAGAATATGATTGGGGATCCTTGAATTTTACACCAATTTTATGAAATAGAATAGAGTTTCTAATCTTCCATTTATCAAATCTAAAATGACACATATTTCTAATAAATTTTTAGCTTGTTTTACTCATACTATATATATCAACCTTATTCATGGTAACACAGTGACTCATGAAGATCCATTATCTCCTTCTAATATGGATTCTTGTTCTGGTCCTGGTTATCATTTATTAGAAAATTATAAATTCAATGGGAATGGATGTGGTAAATAAATAAATAGAGGAGTTACAAGGAAGTTAGAAAATGTGTTGAATTATCATTCTTATATGCTAGGATTCAATCCTTATAAGCCACAAAAGCTTAACACCATTGTCAATCAAATTTGGGATGTGTCCAAAAAAGTGTTGAATCCCATTTATTGATCTCAGATTGATTTTGGTAAATGAGTGTCCACACACTTACGCTATTTACTTAGTTCATGCCAAATAGGTAGTACATTTCAAGCACAACATATATGTTATAGATCATGCCAAGTTCACAGTGAGTGCCAAGCCACTCATGTGCCAAGTCACTCAAGTGTCAAGTAGATAGTGTATGTCGAGTGCCTCAGGACCCAAGTAAATAGTGGATGTTGAGTAATACAAATACTAAGTCACAAAAAAGAGATCAATATATGCCAAGCATCAGAGACTTCAGGTTCTGAGTAAGATAATTTTGACATGTATACTTGTTTGTAAAAGCACAAACAACCATATAATCCATTTTTTAGCCAACTTAAAGATGAATGACAATATTTTGGAGATAAGGATGAATCTTAAGTTGGATTCCCAATATAATTACATGCAACCAATCAAAAAAAGTGAAGGATTAAGTGGCAAAATGGATGAGTCTTATCTATAGATTCATAACAAAGTCACCAAAGTCTTCTTACGGAGGACAAACCCTAAACTCTCTAGCAAGTGTGTAAGGTATTGAAGAAAAGTATAGAGAAGTTTGAATAAAAAAATAGAGAATTCATGGTGGCTAATGAGTTATGAAGTGAGATTATATTGTAGAATTAGTTAGAGAAAAATAGAGGAAAGACATCTAATCAAGAATAATTGGGTAGACAAAAATTTGGAGGTGATCTATCATCAAGAAATCAAGTGATAACCACAGGATCAATGTTGAGACATTCTAACAGGTGATTTTAGTCAAAATCTCATAATAGAGTAGCCCTAATAGGCCATATTGAAATCCTCTAACAAGGTGCTTACTTAATTGTGAGTCAAAGTCCTATAGCAAGGCACATTTCTAACAAGATGTTGAAATCATTTAATAGGGTGAGACCTAATAGTCTTTGTAAGCCATTAATAGGGAAAATATTTCATACGGTAGATTGTGTCTCATAATCAAAACATTGTAATATTCATTGGATACAATTTATTACTACAGTAGTGAAGATTTGTGGGTTTCATCCCCACTCTAGTTTTACCTTCTCATTGGAGGGTTTCTAGGTAGTCAGATTTGGTGTCATATGTGTATGAATATTTGATTGCTTACATTTTTTAGATGTACATGCTTTACATGATATTTTAGTTTACTCATTGAATGTACCAGATGGATGTGTGGTGAAAGTTATTATAGGTCCAAGTTTAAACTGCTAATTAACCCACACCCCTTCCCCCCCCTTCTTAGAAGTTTACCTTTCCTATTTTAATTCCAAAAATTGGTATTCAATCTTTTTTCTCTGAAAGAGTATCTTTGTAGCTTTGAGGAAAGATCTTGGAAATGGAATTCTACAAGTTGGGAAATACTATTCAGAATCAAGAGATTAAAATATGTCATTCTATGTCAACTAAATGAAGCAAGAGAGGAACTAAAGAAATCCTTGAAGAGAAGGAAGGAAATTGCTATTATGGAGAATGACACACAATATAGAGAGATACATGCTACTAAGCTATTTTTAGATAGAGACTCTAATGAATTTGATGCAAAAATTGCAGATCTAATGGAAAAGGGTAGAGCCCAGTTGAGGAAATTAAAAATGTCAAGTTAGAGCAAGAACACAAGCCATACTGCTATGTGAGGTAACAAAACAAATGAAGAAAGCTATGGAATACAAAGAGATGATTGAAGAGGACAAAATAATTTTAGCCAACGGACTATAAAAGAAGTCAATAGAACTATCCAAGTTCTCCAATATGCAATTGGATACTCTAAGTCAAACGATGAATGCCAACTATGAATTGAATGTCAAGGACATTGAGATAACAACATTGAAGTTACAAAATAAAAAATTGCAAAGTGACCTAAAAAGGGAAAAGGAGTTTGTTGAAAATTTCAATAAGCCTAATCAAGCCATCAGATACTTTGAGCAATTATTGAGATCCCCTATATCTAATAATGACACATTTGGACTATAATACACAAGAACTAAAGAAGTAAGGTCCTCCAAAAGTGTTTAAGAAAGGAACAACAAAAGTAAGGATTCCAAACCTAATTTTCATAATTGTGGTAAGAAAGGACATATTGGCAATGTGTGTAGGAGTAAAACTACAAATCAGAATGTCAAGCATAGGAGCATGGTTCACTACCATAAATGCAACAAACAAGGTCATCAGGAACATAAGTGTAGAACCAAGACCATGCACTCAAAAAGATTTGAAGCATATTGTTATAAATATCAAAAGTATGGACATAAAGCTTTTCAGTGTAGATCCAAACCCATGTGGTCATCAAACAAGCAAACAAATGTAAGGAAAAATGAAAACTCTTATAACTAGGATTATAATACAAGATATAGCTATCATTATTGTCAAGAATATGGACATGTTCCTAAGAATTGTATTAGGACACACTTTAGAGGTGACTAAAATAGGTGGTTGAGTCAAACCACATGTTTCAGTTGTTTAATGACTAGGCACATCACTCATTATTATCCAACTAGGTCAAAGGCACCAAGTTGTGAATTTGATAAAGGCAAAGGCAAGGTAGATGTTGAAAATGTCAAAAGTGAAATGAACAAGACATGGAAGAAGAAATATTATTGTCTCACATCAAATTAAGAAGAGATCACTTCACCCAATGGGTTAGATGATTACACCTCATCAAACTAAGCAATCAAGAGGTATGTGGGACTAATATTTAAAAGTTATATCATACATTAGTTCCAAAGGACCTGGTACTAAAAATATTACATTACCATGAACAAAGATGCAAGATTTTATTAGAAATCCAAGAAAAATATTTAATCTTTTTTCATGTTACTACCAACCATGAAATATTTCCTATGTGTGCTGAGTAAATGCTAGAAGATGCCGAGCTCATAATGGATGCCAAGTGAATGGAATGTTAATTGATGTTGAGTAAGTCTGAAATTGATTGATGTCAAGCTTACACTTCTCTAAGCACTCAACATTAATTATAGAATTTCAAAGGGTATTTTATCAATTTTAGCTGATTTCACATCATTTTGAATTCAAGAAAGAGAGACAAGGAGAGTAGAAGGTAGCCTAGAAATCCATTCAAAGCAATTGCAAAATATTTTAGCCATGATTCTACACCAGTTCATTATATCTTATAAGGTATTTATCAAGAGTTGAGCTACATAGTTTAAATATTTTTGTAAACCCTAGTTTAACACAATGGCTTCTAGTTCAAAGAATATAGAGGGAAAGGAGGTTTTGAATGTCCAACTAGTTAGTAATGAAGTTAAGCAACCAATTTTCAAAGATATTCCTGATATTTCTTACAACCAAGACCCTTTTGGTGTGTTATCCATGATACCACCAAATGTTTTAATGGTGCAAGATGTAAGAAAATGCTATAACTACAAAATAGGAAGTATTGGTGATATGGAGATCGAGGAAACATATAATAAATTATGTGGGAATGGTGTATTGAAGGAAGAATTCAAAATTGTTGAGAAGAAAGGGTTTACATGAGCCCTAGGTTTTCCAAATGTGTTCAAAACTAAATGGATTAGGATAGTCTTCAACAGAATTAATGATAGTTCATTATGGCTAGATAATGGACCTATCAAAATTACTAAAAGGATAATCCATGGGGTGACTAGTTATCTAAACCTAGATCAACCTAAGACATTGAGAAGTAATTCAAAGGAGGTCATTGAGAAGAACATTGGAGTTGTATGGAACAAGAGAGGCATGACAATTGATACAATTACTAATCCATTGATAGTGTTTATTGTTAGGATTATTTCACACAAATTTTACCAATCTAGTAGATTAAACAGTGTGCCCTGTATAGCATTGGATGTGGGATATAAAATTGTTAAGAAAGATCACACATATGATCTAGCAGAGTTACAACTACAACAACTGGTTGATAATTGAGGAGCAATAAGGAAGACTAAGACTGTACAATGTAAATTTGGTTCTATATTGATATGCATATTCTTTAATGTTCAAAACACAATCCCTACATTTCGAATAGTTGCATGGAAAACCAATAGATCAGTAATAGTGTAGATTGCTGAATACATTAAGCAATTAGGTGAAAAATTTGAATCTATGATGACAAACTATTTTGAAGACTTTAAAAATTCAATGAAGAAGAGGTTGAGAATACCAGTGTCACTAGTAGAAAAGAATTATGATGACATTTGTTTCCTAGTGGATGTTGACTATACTTTTGTACAAGCTACTACATTAAGGGTGAGATGGTTGAGACCCTTAGGTTATGAAAAAAAAGTAGATGAAGCATTTGTAGCTATAACAACTTTACTTGCAGAAGAGGTTGATAAAAATGCTAAGGCATTTGGAAATAATGAATTGGAAAAATCCAAAATTGCCATGGAACTAAAAAATGCCTTAGTTATTAAGAAGAAGGATAAATTGGTGAAAAAGTTGAAAGCCAAATTTGGAGAGGGTGTCAAGCAAGAAGAAGAAGAGGAAAAGAGGATAAAGAGGAAGAAGAGGAAAAGAGGATAAAGAGGAAGAAGATTCTCAAACATAAGAACCTCTTGCACTAACTAAGGGTATGGGAGAGGACCAGTAGGAAGAGGAGGAAACTAAAGTTGATGAAGGCATCAAAGAAGAAGAAGCTAAGGAAGCACCTATTCCCACAAAACAAAAGTAGAGGAAGGCCAAGACTACAACACTAAGGGCTAGTGCATGTGCAACTGCACAAAAGGCAAAAGAAAACACCAAACCAATAGATCAAGGAGGAAATATGTTGCACAAGAAGAATTTTATGAGGAGAAGATAGAATCAAATGAAAAAAACCTATTTAAAGTGGTGAGTCACAATCCTCTATCAAACTTAGAAAATTTATGTGAAAATGTTAAGAATAGTGCCAATTTATTAGGATTTTCTCATGTAGATTTTGACAATCTTGGTAAATTGGAGCAAAAAAAAAGGTGGAGAAAGCCATATATGACATGATGGAAAAATTCAAGACTACCCCACTAGAGATCGCCAACTCAATGCCAAAGAGTTTATATGATAGAATTGAGCAAAAATGACAGTATTGTCTAAACTTGGAGAGACAAATAAGAGAGACATCTCTTGCACAAGTGATGCCTAAACTGAACAAGGCATAGATTTCTAAGGCTATGAAGAAATATGTAGTTAGGTTTACACCTAAATATAGAGTCTTTATCATTTTACAAAATAATATTGAAGATGTAGTTAAGAAGTCCACATAGATTTGGAAGCTTACTTATGGGTTGAGTATAGTCAAAGAAGATGAGCCAGAACCCATTGAAGTGAAGGATGATGAGGAAGATGATAAGAATGAAGGTACTATTGAGGGAGGAACAAAAATGAAGATAGATGACAAAGCAACAACTGAGCTAGAGTGACAAGAATAATAGAGTGTCCAAGACACATAATTGCCTAGTGGCAGTCCTCAACATGTCACAAGTGAGAATATTGAACTAATAACAGTTAAGGATGTTTCTAATGTCATAGCTCAAAACATCAATCCCCTTATAGAGGAAGATCTCAAGAAGATACTAGATCAGTCCACACTACAAGAAAAACTTTGTGATAAACCTATATTGGTGAGTGTGGATGAATTGTAGAGATCACTGATTGAAACAACAAGGGTAGAGGTGAATCCACAAGAACCACCTTCTATGATTCCTTAATTCACTCATGTGCAACCTTTGGTCAAAATAATAGAAGGTACATCTGAAAAGGTTGATAGAACTACAAAGGATACAATGGAAACACAAGTCACTATTGAAGAACAACAAGAAATATGGTAGATAGAATTATCTACACCTTTAGTACAGGTACAAGGTGCATCACAAGTGATTGTAGAAGTTAAGGATAAGCCTAAAGAGATATAACTGACACCAAAGATAAAGGATTAGGCAACCATCCAAGCTCTGGTAACCTTACTAGTCTTTAGCACTCCTTCCACCAATACTCTTTAGAAGTCGAGCATGGATGCAACAACTTTGTAGATCTCAGTGCCAAGTCCAAGCTCATCAAAGATAGAAGAAGTGATCCAATATGGAGATGTGATCCTTGATGAAGAGATTGTGTTACCCAAGTATGATTATGATAGAATTACTATAGAAAAAATGGGTATACTCCAATAGTCCCTAGCAAGGAAGAAGCATCAAGAAATTGTTAGAAGGGAGCACTAGAAAAACTAGGCATTATAGAACATCAAAGACATCTTTTTAGATGCATTTAGTCTACCAAATCCATATGAGGCCAAGCCACTAATTGAACAACTGACAAACATAGTAGAAAAGGTTAGTGATATTGAACTAGATACAAATGCAAAATTGTTAGAATGGTTAGAAAAGAAATTTCAAAGAAAAGTAAATGAAAAGATATTAGGTGGCATAGCACTGACACAAGTTGCATTGGCAATTAAGGTTGAGGATGTGAAGAAGGTACTTGAGAACATATTCTCATTGTACCCTAAACTATGTAATTAAAAACTCTTTGCCCAAGAAACCAGAAGTCACATTCAGAGTTTTGAAAGTTAGATTAGTACATTAGGTGCAAAATTGCCAATGACACTAGCTTAGAGTGAAAAGCACTTCAAGACATTGCTTCAAAGCTAGAGCTAGGTAGTTGTGTTGTGAGTAGATGAGGCCAATATAAGGGAAAAACTAATTAGCATCTAGACAAGTTTAACCCCCCATATAGAAATTTTGCACAATGAACTAGACTATACTAAAAACCTAATGAAGGAAGAAACAAATCTTTCTACACTAGATGGTCTAGTCCACCTTGCTTCCAAGCTCGCTATCCAAATCAAGTCTCTAGATGTAGAACATGAGAACTAGGATACAGCTCTCAAGATAATCCTAGATGTCTACAAATAATTTTTGTACAAACACACTATGAGTGTATAGCTCATTGACATAAGTCTCAAAAAGGGGGAGAAACAAAGGAGAGAATTTTAGAGAGATATAAGGAGAGTGAGAAATGGGGAGAGTAAGAAAAGGGGAGAAATAAAGATAAGGAAACAAGAGGGAAAGAAAGAAAAGGAATGGATAAAAGATAAATTAAGCTAAAGGGGAGATAGCAAAGAACAACATGAAGTCAAAGAGTATCAGATGAGATACATTTACATAGTAGGAGTATAGAATTTTGGATATAGATCAAACATATCAACTCAGGGGGAGTTATCAAATTTTGAGGTATACAAGTTGTTATGTAAATTTTTAAAATTTTTGAAATTTTTTGCATAAGCCAAGTTATAGATATGTTATGGTCATGAGATTAAGGATATTAATACATAATCTAGTGTTTTTGACACTCATGTCAAAGGGGGAGATTGTAAATCTCATATTGATTTTGACAAATGAGTGTCCACACACTTATATTATTTACTTAGTTCGTGTTGAACAAGTTGTACATGTTGAGTACATAGCACATGTTGAGTGATCTAGGAGTTGAGCAAATAATGGATGTCAAGTAATATAGATACTAAGTCACAGTAGATAGATTAGTATATGCTGAGCATCTAAGACTTTAGATGTTGAGTAAGATAGTTTTGACATACCAATTTGTAAAGGCACAAACAACTATGTAAACCATTTTTTAGCCTATTTAAAGATGAATTACAATATTTTGGAGATAAGGAAAAATCTTAAGTTGGATTCCCAATGCAATTACATGCAGCCAATCAAAAAAAAGGAAGTATTAAGTAGAAAAATGGATGAATTTCAGTAGTAGATTCATACCCAACCCTAAGTCACCAAAATCTTCTTAAGAAGGACAAATCTAAACTCTCTAGTGGGTGTGTAAGGTATTGAAGTAGAGTATGGGGAAGTTTGAATGCACAAATAGAGCATTCATGGTGGTTCTAGAGTTATGAAGTGAGATTACTTTGTAGAAAAATTTAGAAAAAAATAGAAAAAAGAGAAGAGTATACAACAAAGAGGCATATGAATAAGAAGGATTCAGTAGACAATAGTTTAGATTTCATCTATCATCAATAAATCAAGCACTAACAACATGATCAACGCTAAGACATTCTAACAAGTGATTTTAATCAAAATCTCTTAATAGAGTAGTCCTAATAGGCTATATTGAAACCCTCTAACAAGGTGCTTACTTAATTGTGAGTTAAAGTCCTTTAGGAAGGCACACTTCTAATACGGTGTTGAAATCCTTTAATAGGGTGAGACCTAATAGTCTTTGTAAGCCTTTAACAAGGTAGAACTTTCATAGGTTAGGTCATGTCTCATGATCAAAAAATTGTAACCTTCATTGGATACACTTTATTACTGTAGTAGTGAAGATTTGTGGGTGTCATCCCCACCCCAATTTTACCTTCTCATTGGAAGGTTTCTAGGTAATCATATCTGGTGTTATATATATATGAATGTTTACTTGCTTACATGTTTTAGATGTACATACTTTACATGATATTTCACTTTACTCATTGAATGTCTGAGATGGATGTGTGGTGAAAGCTTTTATGGGTCCAAGTTTAAACTGTTGATTCATCCCCCCCAGAAGTTTATCTTTCCTATTGTAATTCCAACATCATTCTCTTTCCACATACTTTTTGTCATCATTAAATCTTAATAAATAAATATTTTTCCTAAACTTATTCATGCTAGGATGAATGCTAGCCCTAAATACAAAAATCAACACAATAAAAAAACTTATCCATTATCCATTTTCCCTATATCTCAGCTATCATTATCACTCAACTAATGATTGTAGGTTTTAATATTACAAGATTCATCAAGTCATTGATAATGAGGTTCTCACATTTTAAATTATAATAAAACATATTTCTATCCTAATTTCCTTAAATAATATCTAAGTCCTTATTATGGTTCTCTATTCCATGTAACGTTGTTAAGCTATCCCTTTTGGGCTCATTGTCATGCACAATTTTCTTTTTTATTAGTATGATAGGTCTGTCTTTCACTTGTTGATATATTTGAGGGAAAAGGGAATCATGCCCATATTTTTTGTTATCTCAAAGCTCCACTTTTCCTTGGTTACGTGTTTATTTTTTAATCATGTGACGTTCATGCTTACATCATTTCCAATTGAGTCTCCATGGTAGATAAATCACTTACCTTAGAGCCTAAAACTAATTTTTTATACTTTATAGGGATTTTTATTTTTTATTTATTTCGTGGTATCTCAATGGATGCTTCCATTTTACAACTAGGCTTCATTTGAATCCCCTAGAAAATGATTTTCACACTTTCCCCCTAATTTCTTCATCCACCCCGTGCCCAATATGAGTATTCTATCATGATAATTCATACATACAAAACCTCCAGAATGTGAAAAGTTTTATGGATTAACTACTAGGAAAGCAAGTCCAATAGACAATGTGATTCTATTTTTATGGGATTGGATTTTAACCATAAGAACAAATTAGACTGTTCAATCCTATCCATTTTATTTGGTTGACAATAATGAACACAAACCCTATTGCATGACTTGATCTCTCTCTCTCTCTCTCTCTCTCTCTCTCTCTCTCTCTCTCTCTCACACACACACACACACACACACACACACACACATCAATGACATTTTTCATATTCTAATTTTAGAATTGGAAAGAGATCAATTCTATTTGGTCCTTGGTAGTAATTCATGATATGATTTCATTTTTCTTTTGATCTACTTTACCATGAGTATATGTTAACATTTACGACATTCCTATTCCTAATTGACATCAAGAACATTTAACAAGAAAAAAGCTCTCTTGATAAAGGGATCATTGGGTAAGGTGAGACATTATGTTTGACTTATTGTTTTACATTGTTTTTATACTATTATATTTAAAGGTTAATTCCTTAATGGGGGCTTGACCAAGGAAAGCCCCTCTACCCCAAAAAAAATATTTTTTCTCCTGTACACGATTAGGTTATCAAAATTATTAGTTCAAATTCAAAAAGCTACAGTCATATATTTTTGGAAGATCATGGGACAAATATTTTTCTACCTTTTAAGAATATGGTCATCGGTTCATAATCCTACCTACATATATATCAGCCTAGTCAACCTATGGTTACAAAATAGATATTTTTAGGGTTTCCTCTAAGTTTCTTTTAATTTCATAGTTGTAGTTAGTTGTTATATTATAGTTTGATATTTACATAGTTTTTAGCAAAAAGGAAATATCCATTACACATTTTAAGATCATATTTCTTCTTTCTTTCCATTTCATATGATAGATTTGGTTTTATGCTTTAATTGGATAGATGGCATATATATTTCTCCAAGATCTTTTAGATCTAAGTGGTCTAATTCACATTTTACATTTAATCCATTCGAACAAATTACTTTTGCATTGCACATCTAGAGTTAATGAAAAATTCATTAAAGAGGCCTTCATTGGGTAGGTTAATCTATACAATAACCTATTTTTGTTTCTAGTCTAGTATTATGTTGGGGTTTTCATTTTTAAATATTGGAGACCTTATCTTGTTTCTTTGTTCTTTTAGTATTGACAACTAGTATATAAGGAAGTTTGGTTACCTTATTTTCTTGTCAACTAGAAATCAAAACACACACACACACACATGAATACATGTGTATGTGTGCATATTCATTTATATATACCTATGTACATATATACATACATATATATAGATATATATGTGTGTGTGTGTGTGTGTATATGTATATGTATATATATATATGTATATATATACATATATATGTGTATATATACATATATATGTGTATATATACATATATATGTGTATATATACATATATATGTGTGTATATATATATATATAGATACATACATACATACATATATATACATATGTATATGTATATGTGTCTATATGTATATATATACATATATATATATATAGATACATACATACATACATACATACATACATACATACATACATACATACATACATATATAGATAGATAGATAATGTTGGTATAAATATGTGTTTACTATTTACACTTAAGTTTACTTAGGCTAATGCATTATTTTATTATATTGCATTATTTTATTATTTATTTTAGTGAGACACTTAGGAGTTTGTACACCTTTCTGAGTTGTCATGTTGACAACACAAAAGTATGTAACTCTATTTCAACACATGGTGTCTACAACACTAGAGTTTGCATCATTCACTAAGTTGTTGTGTTGAAAACATAGTTATTCACACTCCCTTTTTAGCACATGTTGTCTACAACACTGATTTGTGTGCTACACCCTTGTAGGCTTATCCACTCATCATAGCACTTACTTTCGTGCTTAATGGAGGATAACCCATACCTGGTGGACATGTTCCTGGTTGTATGACTTATTATGTAGCTGATTCTTAAGCATTCTAGATGTATCTTAGAGGCCTTTATATATGGAAACTCCTCGTGTACTCTTAATGTGCATATTGAATTAAATACATCATTATTCTAATCATACTCCTTTCTAGTCTACAATTGTGCTTATGTTTGAGCTCTTAGTTCTTGGGTGAATTTTTTCCTAAGGAAAATTCTTACGTGGTACCAAAGCCTTGAGATTTTCTCTTCACATAGCCATTTGAGACCATTGTTGCTTCAACACCTCAACCCAAATCTAGAGTACTACAAAAATAAGGAGCATCTAGAGCTAGATCTAACCTCGCCATTGTGTCTAGAATGTTGATTTGGTGAAGATTGACTATAAATTTTCCTATGTTCAGCTAAAGTTGATTATGAGGCAAAATTTTTTTGCAAGTCAACACCTAGAGGTTGTGATTTGCAAGTTTGGGCATGGTCATTTTTAGATCTGCAATTTAATTTTTTAGATCTGATTTTAATTTCTCTATATTTCCATTACAAATTTTATTGCAAATTTTAAGAAATGTGTTTGCCTAATTGGGCTAGTAGAGAAATTTTGTTTACAAAACCAGGTTGTCAAATTCTAGCCCTACATAGTAGAATATTCTTTGCATGGTGGTATATTCTTCACAATTATCTGGTTGAGCAAATATTTCTTTAGCACCAGCTTAGTAGCATTCTGGCATCGACAATCAATTCCAGCTTAGCCTAGACCAGAATCCTAGCCACAAAGACATCAAGCAAAACAAGCTAGTGGCAACATGATTTATTTTGAAGCTATAGTCTTCTTTATTGAAACTACACTAGGGGATTTTCTATGGTTGATGTGGGATTTTTTTACAATAAATTTTGGCAACTGCAAGTTCAAATTTTTGATAGTTATTTTCCACCGTCATTACATTCAACCTCCTTAGCCCTGACGACGTCATCTTCAAAAAAATTTGGTGATCAACATTGCTTTTAGTAGCCACTGACTATCTTTTCCAGGCTTTGCACAAGTTCTGTAACATCTGTACGACATGTGACTGATCATCCACTTGATACACAGTAGATTTTTATTGGACCAACACCACACCGAGTATATATTTGAATTCCCACTAGTAGAATCTGCACACATTAGCATCCACCTCATCTACCTACATTAGACAGTCATACTAGACTATACTTTTCTGTACACTAATATGTGTCAAATCCATATACTCAGTAAGCACATCTGTATTGCCATGTCACCTAGGCAACTTTTTTTCACTAACATCACTATTTTCTGAGGTTAAAATTGATAGTCATTTGGCCATCATTTCTAAGGATTTTATAACTATTGTGATGACTATTTGACCATCAAATTTAAGCTAGCAATTTTTTGCCCCACTTCAGATTGCTTTTTGATTTCGCAGCCTAGTTTTGTGAGCCCATAACTTGGTCATTCAGACTCCAATTCAGGTGCAATTTTTTTTGATTTTGGGTAAAATTTCTTTAACTTTCCAATGGTGGTGTTCCTTTTTGGTTTTGGTGCAAGTATTTTTCATAAATTACATTTTTTGGTCATTGTCCCTATTCAATCCTACATTTTGCAACTTCAAATGCTATGTATGGGCTCATCTAGACACAAAATTAGGTTCCATTTTTTTTGAAAGTGCATTATTTTTCATCTACTTTCCAAATCTAAAGTCAGATTCTAGCATTTTAAGGACAAAAATCTCGCTTTCATAATTATGGCTTTTTCTACATTGTAATGCTTTGATTAGTTTTCAAAATTATTGTACATCTGAGCTACAATGCTTAGTTTTAGATTTAAGCCTCAAAAGGAAGTTACATAGAGATCTCTTCTTCTACATGGCCAGTTTTAGGAGCTATCAAAAAATTGTGTACATAGAGATCTCTTCTTCTACATGGCCAGTTTTATGAAATCCAAACTTGCATGGCATAAACTTGAATCATTGTATGGTAAGGTGTTTGAGGAAAAGGGATTTTAGATTGAGGATGATCTACTTCTCTTGGATCTAAAGAACTTTGACACAATTTAGGATTACATCAACAAAACTAATGAATATATGGCACTATTTAAAGATTGTGGAAATCCCATGAAGGATGACAAGTTGATTCATCACATCCTGAAGAGGCTACCTTTAGAGTATGCTTCATGTGTTTTGAGTTTTAATACTCATAGGTTGACCATGGGAACTGATTACTAGAAGCCTACATTTGATGCATTTTCCTAAATGTTGATTGTTGAATAGTCTCACTTGATGGATTTGGGATTTTTCATGACATCAAAGACCAAAGAATTGGAGACTAGTGATGAGCACCAATCAAATCAAGGAGGGAAAAATAATAGAAAGAGGAAGCAGTGGAAGTAGAAATCGTAGTCTGAGACACAACAATCCTCCTCACAATGCAATTCTTCTTCCAACAAGAAGGGAAGTAATGAAAAGAAGCACAATTTCTTTTGTGCATATTGCAAAAAGCCAAATCATGATGAGCATCATTGCAAAACTAAAAGAATCGATGATTTGGAAAACCTACTCAAGAAGAACAAAATTTAAGTTCCATGTACTTCCAAGGATTCAACTCCAACCTCTTTAAAAGGGAAAGGGCAAGCACTTATGGCCAACACAAGTTCTTCTTCGGAATGGATTCTGGACTCAGGTGCCTCCTATCATATGGGTTCTTCAAAGGGAGAATTTTCTTCATTGAAGCAGTCACAAGTACCACACATCTTCATGGGAGATGATACTAAAATGGAAGTTGAAGGGAAAGGACATGTAGAAATGGAAAATGGGGAATTCAAAGGATTTCTCTACATTCCAAACCTTACCTCCAATCTCTTCTCAGTTTACCAAATCACTCACCTTGGAGATGGTCATAAAGTTGAGTTCCTTCCAAATTCACTGATGGAGTGTAGTCTTAGAGATGATTCATTGGTTGTAATGGGAAAATTCAATGATGACAAGAGGCTTTACTCCTTCTCCCACTTTGTGCCTAAGTCTCCTTCACAAGCCTTGTTGACTCACTCTACTTCACAAACCAAATTATGGCATGAGTGGTTTGGTCTTCTTGCCTTCTACTCCCTTCTACAAATTTTCTCAAAACACATGGTCAAAGGTTTGCCAAACATCAACTTTTCTAAGGGAGATTGTTCATCATGTTTAGTGGATATGCATCTTGAGGAGAAGTATGATAAAGACAAGTCTTCTAGAGTACCAGTTGTTCTTTAGCTAGTTCACATGGTTTTAGCAAGATCTTTTGTAGTCACTTCACTCAGCCAAGGCTGCTACATTCTTACTTATGTTGATGACTTTTCATGATTCACATGGGTCTACTTCCTTCATCATAAGAATGAAGTGGTTGCTAAGCTTTAAGCCTTTAAGATTCATGTTGAAAAAAAATCAAGGAAAACCATCAAGGTTCTATGAGTGGACAATAAGTGCAGAATATGTGGAAAAAAGACTTAGAGACTTTTGCAAACTTGAGGGATTTGATCTTTAGAATCCACCAACATTCAGTCCACATAAGAAAGATGTTGTAGCTATGAGGATTAGAACTCTTAAGACCATGGAAAGTTGCATGATAAAAGCCAAGTATCTTGATCCAACACTTGAAGTTGAAGCAATTAGTAGTGGTACTCACATACTTAGTAGGTCTCCTCATAATGCCTTAGACTGCAAGAATCCTTTTGAGGTATGGTGTGGCAAAAATTTAGTTGTGAGTCATTTCAAAGTCTTTGGTTGTCTAACATGGGCAAACCTATCTTCCAAGGGATGCAATGCACCAGCACCTAGGCCTTGTACTTCCATTGGTTATGAAGACAATGCTAAAGCTTATAATCTTATGGATCTAGATATTCATGAGATCTTTGTGGAGAAGGATGTTCACTTTGAGGAAAGTTCACCCATCTTATGCTTTACTCCTCTCCACACCTCATGTACTGTGGAAACTAATAGTGACATAAGTGATAGTGCTTTAACAGATTCAAACATGTGGGGTTCTATTGATAATTGTAGTGAGAAATCATGATATTAGTCTAGTCCACATGCATATGTTGCCTCAATGAAAGGTCCAACACAATAGGATACATGTTGTCTTCCAGCTTCATCTTCAAATGATAACTTCTTGGTAGACATCACAGGCTTGTTTGTGGAGTCACATACTGTCGACTTGGGAGACAATCTTGATGATTTAAATATTCTCTGTGATGAAGATAATCCTTTTATAGTTGTTGTGAGGGTTCACTCTAACCCTCATGTCCATTCTCTACATGATCAATCTTTACAGGTTGGCATGATTGTGGATCTTATGTACAACAATTATCAGAGTTCTTTTTATTAGTTGAGGAGATAGATGGCTCATTAGAATAGGTTCAATAGACATCCTTGCTAGATCTACATTCATTCTTTTTAGCACAGTTGGAAGGGGTGAACATTGGTATCAACATAGGGATACTTGAGTAGGTTTTAGGGCCACCATACATCTTTGGGATTGTACATTTGTCATTGTTTCTTCCCAAAGGGAGGAACATCATTCAACATTCTTGGACCAGCTTCTTCCTTGGAGCAGCAATCACTGGTCAACATTCTTCCTTTGGGTGTGTGGTGGGGGGGGGGAGGGTGGGGGAACTACCTTATCTCTCTTCCTTTTCTTTCTTATGCTGGGGGGACTTTTTCTTCTTATGAGGTTTTGTGTCTCTCTTTCCTGACTTGTATATACTAGATGTATGTTGTAATGGGGGGGTCTTAATTACTCCATCCATCCATGCATCCCTTTTCATCTCTCTCTTTTGGAGAGGGTTTTTCCCACATGTTTTTCCCTCTTTCCCTTCTTTATGAGAGATTTCATTTCATTATATACATGGGTACCTTGCATGGCCTAGTAATCAGGACCCATCATGCATTTCATCCTAGTTTTTGTAAGCTTAAGGGCATTCCCCTAAGTTGCACTTAAGAGGGGGTGTTGGTGTAAATATGTATTAACTATTTACACTTACTTAAGTTTACTTAAGTTAATGCATTATTTTATTATATTGCATTATTGATTTATTTATTTTTGTGAAACAGTTAGGATTTTGTGCACTTTTTTGAGTTGTCATGTTGACAACACAAAAGTACACAACTCTATTTTAGCACATGGTGTCTACAACACCAGAGTTTGCATCATTCACTGAGTTGTCATGTTGACAACATAGTTATTGGCACTCCCTTTTAAGCACATGTTGTCTACAACACTGATTTCTATGCTACACCCTTGTAGGCTTATCCTCTCATCATCACACTTATTTTTGCACTTAATGGAGGATAACCCATATCTGGTGGACATTTTCCTAGTTGTATGACTTATCATGTAGCTGATTCTTAGGCATTCTAGATGCACCTCATAGGCCTTTATATATAGGCGCACCTAGTGTACTCTTAATGTGCATATTGAATTGAATACATTGTTATATTGATCATACTCCTTTCTGGTCTACAGTTGTGCTTGTGTTTGAGTTCTTAGTTCTTAGGTGAATTTTTCCGCAAGGAAAATTTTTACAGATAGAGACACACATATGCATATACATACATGAAGGATACTTATAAATGTACATATAAGGCATTCATCAAGTACTCAAGGTGTTATCAAGATTCAAACATCTATTGTGAGCATTTCCTCTTTAACATATAACATTATTTGGACATCAAGGGAGGAGATCTACATTATGTCATTCATCTTGATCTTCCTCTATGAACATCCATTTTGATGGCCTCATGAATTGGTATTTAATATTCCTTATATTTGTTAACATTTACTACATTCCTATTCTAGATTCACATCAAGAACATTTAGAAAAACAAAACCCTTCCTGATAAAGGGATCATTAGGTAAGGTGAGCCATTGCAGTTGTCTTATTGTTTTATATTCCTTTTCATATTTTTATCTTTGAAGGTTAATTCTTTAATGGGAGCTTAACCAAGGAAAGCCCCTTCCACCATAACAACTTATTTTTTCTTATGTATACGAATAGGCTATCAAAATTATGAATTGAAATTCAAAAACCTAGACTCAAATGCTTTTGAAAGATCTAGGACCAAATATTTTTCTACCTTCTAATAATATTTTCATTGGTCCATAAACCTACCTATATATATCAACTATGACAACCTATTCTTGGAGATTAGATATTT